>APFE031094669.1:419-36770 GCA_000404065.3 Pinus taeda | reverse complement strand
CAGTGGTAATGCGGCACCCAAAGCAGGTTTAGCAACCCTGCTTTCTCGATACCCCTAAGCCATTTGCATGGCTCCAATTCAATCATTCCATATGGAGTGTCTATCTTCCAGTGCATTAACTTCATAGTCATTGAATATGGGAATTTCTCGTGGTCTACAAGGTCCCAATCTTCAAATTTCAACATGGGAGCCCATCCCAAGTATGGTCCCTCAAAATAATATCTTCAAGGAGCAGCAAGGTTTGTAGAGAGCTCTTTCTCTCATCTATATCCTTTGGAACCTTGGCTTTACCCTTTCGTAGAGGAACATATTCAAGTAACCATGTCATAGGGTCTACACCTTGGGTTTCAACGTCCATCTCTCCATCCTCCTCCTCCACCAGGATTTCTTCAAATTCTTCCTCCTCATCAGCCTCCAGATTAATGGCCTTCCCCTTTTACTATAATATGAGCTTGGTCCTCAGTGGATTTCGGGGCAAGACATGCATTGGGATCATGGCCTGTTTATCCTTCTTAGGTCTTGGTGTTTGCGGTGATTTAGGGACCTCAATAATTATTTTGGTGCTCTCTGGGGCTTCCACTTCCGTAATTTCCTACGTGGCTTCCTCAGCTCTCACTAATCCCATGTCCATCGATTCTTCGAGTGATGACATAATGCTATTCCATAGTTCTTTCAATGTCTCTGGTAGCTTCTCAAACAATGAATTTGCTTTCCGAGTCTTGAATAAGTCTCGGTTCATGAATAATTGAGTGTGCAACAACTCAATTCTCAAATTACCAAGTGTTTTTCTCTAGACAGGCACTTGTAATTTATGGTGGCTTTTGAATTTGAATTTGACCTTTCCCCCCACATTCAGTCTATTAATGCTAGATTGGCTATATATTCTCAAGAATCTAGTCGATAAGGTTCACTTTATATGCATTTCACCCACTCCATTTAGCCTAAAACCAACCATCCAATTGTGAATAGTGACTTTAACGATCACTTTCCAGCCGACGTGTGAACCAACACAGCTATCTTCGCGATGTTGTGGACCCTACAAAACTTCATGAAATTTGCATAGTCCTAACATCACGCAACTCCTAGGTAGTGTAGTTTATAGTCCTGCACCTCCTTTCAGTTGCCTAGAGTGCTAAGACTATGCCACTTTCATATAGTCACATCATTGGATCATCGGTGTATGGCTTCAAGCAATTGCCATTCACCTTTCCTAGGAAGGGATCTCCACTCAACTTAACCAGCTACACCGCACCTCCATTGGTAATCTTCTTAATAATATATGGCCCTAACCAGTGCATTCTAAAATTTCGATGGAATTTATCGAACTTACTATCATACAACAAAACCAGATCATTTACCTTGAATGTGCACAGCTTGATGTGTCAGTCGCGCCATACCTTTTCACAGTGCTTTTGTACCTGCTGATGAAATCCAGCCAAAAATCGTTCTTCTTCGAGCTCATCTAGATGCGCGAGCCTATCCTCCAAGTCTTCGTGATCCATCATATTTGTGAGCACTGCTATGCATAGATTAAGCATAATGTATTCCATACACATTATGGCTTCCACTCCGTAGACCACCCTAAAGGGTGTCTATCCTATCAGCTTCTTACACATCATATGATAGGCCCATAAGACTGAAGGTATGTGCAGGTCCCAATCACTTCGTTTCACATTGCATACCTTGGTCAGTGTGTTTCAAGTACTTTTTTGAATGCCTCCACTATCCCGTTAACTTGTGGGTGATAAGGTGTGCTCCTCTAGTGATACACCTGAAATTCCTCCATCAACACGCTAATCATCTCATTTAGGAAGTGTGTACTACAATCGCTCATCAAGATCTTTAGACATCCAAATCACATCAGTACATGTTCAAATAGAAACTTCATGGCAGTCACACCTGTGCAATCCTTCACTGGCTGCACTTCTGCCCAATGAGTCAAGTACTCTGTCGCAATGATAATATACCTCATGCCTATCTTTCCTTAAGGTTTGATGGGTCCTAAAAAATTTATTGCTCATTTTTCAAAAGGTTGCAATGCCATTTGTGGATTCAAAGGAATTTCATCCCTCTGCGATGGCCTTCCTATTCGTATACATACATCATAGGCCTTGAAATATGCTTTTGAATCCTGACGAAGGGTTGGCCACCACAACCCTACATGTAGAATCTTTTGTGTAATTTCTCTTCTTGCGTAATGTCCTCCCAACATTAAGATCCATCTACAAATTCGTCCCCCAAACACATTCTTATTGACTAGGTATTTTAGCACGGAGTACATGTGCATCTGCTCGGGTTGGGGCTTTTCTCCATAGGCCTTCATCCATTTGGTTAGATGCGTGCACAGATCATTTTTTCCATCATACTTGTCTTCCAGTCACATCTTAGGCTTCCCAAATCATACTCTCATCATTCTCTTAAATTTGTGCCAATCATCAAAACTCCCTTTGTGCGTACCCCACCATCTCGTGGGCATAGTGCACAGTACCCAGTCCAAGGCCTAGAAGTGTTGATTTTCTAGCACCTCCCTTTCAAATGCACCCAAGAAGGTATCTACCTCATTTATACCATCATAAGTAGGTAGATTTCTTTCTTTTGTCGACATGCAGTGCAACAACCTAGTCATCATATTGCAATTCAACATAGTTACCTCAAGTAACCGATTTTTCCATCGTTCTATTTCTTCGTCAGAATCCAAAGTGCAGGAATTCTCACACTCCCATGTAATCTACCCATCCATGGTGGGATTTACCCTGTCTTGGTCTTGTGCTATTATCTTATAGATACAATATAGATCATCATCACTTTTTCTCAAAGATCATTTTTCGATTCTTCAGATTGATTACCCCATACATATCAGTAGCCTAGTCAATTCCTAAGAGTGAAAGGTAGGGATTTCCATCATCAACAATCTCTATTACTTCCAGATGATTACAAACTCAACTCACCCTATGCACTCAGCTACAGGGGGCTGCGCACTCAGCTGCAGACTACTAGGCCTCTATGCACTCAGCTACAAGGGGTCGTGCACTCAACTTCGGACTACTAGGCCTCTGTGCACTCAGCTATAGAGCCTCTACCTATGCTATGAACCAAAACTTAGACTTACACTTCAAAGCTATCTCGCATACATCTTCTTTATTTGATCTTAGATGCCTTTGACTACTTAGGGCTTCACTCTATTTATACAATTCCATGCTCCGAAGACCATGGGTAGATCTTCTAAAGCCGATATTACATTCTCAAAATAAGGGTGGACAACCACATGACTCTTTAACAACTACGCGCTCCGCGCCCACAAAATGTAAAGTCTTTACATTGGAATTAACAAATTGGACCAAAATCTGGGCTCTAAGCCCCAAAACTACCCTTGGGCGATCTCGTGCCCAACAAGCCCCCAACACAAACATCGTGACTCGCCCTTGAGTCACTCTGCAGGTGAGAAGATCTTAGTGCAAAGACCTCCCATCTTTGTTTGGATCGCTGCAAGTTTGGCAGTGCACTGAGCGACTTCCTGCTGGACTTCATCCACGAGTTGTTCGGTGACCACTATTAATGAACTGCTACCCCGAATCCTCTCCTCAGTTGCTTGTAGTTCCACAAGATTTGCTTCAATGGAGGTTATAATTGTATAGGCCTCGTCAATCCATGGCTGTAGGCATGCTGTCAAGATTGCCTCCTTACGCCAAGTGGCATTCACCTGTTCCTTGAGCACCTTTTCCTGTTACATCCATGTAAGACTTTATCTAAGGGAAATCATCCATGCAGTCCCTTTTACCTCATCGTATTTCTGTTGCAGCTCACATGGATCTGTGTCTAAGCGCTCCACATTCGGGTCCTCCTGCAGGGTGGTTAGGACATCAAATGAATATTCAAACAACTTCATGTAGTCTGTCACTGCACTATCAACCGCCACCATTATGGTTGTGACTGCAATGGTACGATGTTCTTTGACCTCTGACGGAGTTGAAGGCTAAGCCTTCAACTGTAGTTCTATGATCTACAAGTTCAGCTTCAGCTGAACCCTGTCCATTTCTCCTCTTGCGTTGCACACCCCTGTGGCTAACTTATGGACACGTGCCTCCAACATTTCCTATGCTTGAATGGCTAGGACCATTTGGTAGGCTCCAACCTCCATTCTCTTTTTGTTCTGCTCCACTGCCTTGTTGCACTGCAGGCTCATCTTCTCAATGTTGACAAGTTGTTTGCTCATTAACTATATAGCATGACTCTCCCTAGCCCATTGTTCTGCAGTGACTCCATCCTACAAGAGATAGAGCATCTCTCAAGGGAGTGCAGCCATGTTTAATATGACCTCTTTCAAACTGCTAACCATAGGCCTCTCAGCCTCATTCTCTATAATGAGTGCTCCATTTGGTAGTGCTATCGTGTTGGGCACCCTGGCGCACAACATTTCCTCGGCCGCTAAAGTGCCAACTGCGAGGCTGGTGGACATTGTTCCAGCCTATGGAGTGTGCACCTACAACTCCTGTATTTGTGTTTGGAGAGCCCCCAATACCAACTGATGTTGTTCCTCAAACTATTGGAGGGCCTCTGTAGTGACATCCCTCACTGTTTCATTGATATCATGCAAATCCCCTTCAGTGAGGGTAATAGGGTCAAATGATGTCTTCAAGGCCTTTGTTTTCTTTCGCGGCCCTACCTGCTCTCATGGTTGCGGACATTTGAGTTGGGTGGACATCGTATGTGGGTCCGTGCCACCTTGTTTTATGTTTGTCTCTAGTTTGAGCAAAGGTGACTTCTATCCTTCTCGCTCTTCGTTTGCTATTTTTTGCTACTCTGCCAACTTTGCAGTGTCTAGCATTGCCTGGGCCTTAGCACTGCTTCTTATTTCCTGCGCTTTTCTGCTAGCTACACCATCTGAAGTTTTGTCTCTTCCTTCTTGCACTGCATGGCAGACTTCTCTGTTTCCACCATGGAGTCAGCTGGAGCGCGACACCCTGACGGCCAAGACTCAAGGACTATGAATATCACATCATCAGTCACCAAGTATTGTAAATCATGCCACATCTTCACAGGCTCCTTTCATTCCCTAATGAATACATGGTGGAAATCTACTTTGAACTCTACAAAGCTCTGCAACTTGTTGTAGGCTGTAGGTGATAACCACAGCTTGTGATTGATCCTCATTCGGATGTTCATCTCCATTAGCACCTAAAATATCATGCTTTCTCTCATCCATTGTGCATCCTTGGTCACCCACAACAAAGTGTGCTTCACTGCCTTTGGAAGGTCTGGCGCAACTGAAGGGCACTGACTATCTTTGGGAAACTCCTATGCCACCACTACGATCGACAATAGGAGCCATTCGTAATGAAACGTTTTTACCTGCTCTTATGCCTCGCGGTAGTTCGCAAGGAACTCACCACATAGATAGCTCACCCAGCTAAACTAGGCTCCTTCTACGCATTGCGTCGCTAGTGCAACTACTAGCATGGGCACCTCATCTGCGCGACACTTCCACATCACTTTCCTTACCAATATCTGTGTAGCAACCTTGACTACAGGGTTTTTAATAATGGAGATGGCACAGCCTCCCTTCTTCTTCTCCAACTTAAACTTCTTTTTCATTATCTTCATGAGGACCAACTCGCCAGCTTTTCCCTATGAAATGTTTGTTGGATCCTCCCCTGAGCAAGGGAGCCATGTAATCTGGTGAATCGGATGGCCTGTGATGGGGATGGGATCCTCCAGCCATAAGCACCCATCATGCAACAAGCAGAGCAGTTGCATGATGACAAATACGGTCACTAGGGCGCGGTGGTAATGCAGCACCCAGAGCAGGTTTAATAACCTTGCTTTCTCGACACCTCTGATCCATTTACATGGCTCCAATTCAATCATTCCAGTTGGTTTGTCTATCTTTTGGTGCATTAGATTTACAGTCACTAAATGTGGGAACTTCTCATGATCTGCGAGGTCCCAATCTTCAAATTTCGACACGGGAACCCATCCCAAGTGTGGTCCCTCAAAAATAATATCGTGAGGGAGCAGCAAGGTTTGTAGAGAGCTCTTACTCTCATCGATATCCTTTGGAACCTTGGCTTTACCCTTTGTGGAGGAACATATTTAGGTAACAGTGTCATATGGTCCACACCCTGGGGTTCAATGTCCATCTCTACATCCTCCTCCTCCACCAGGAGTTCTTCAAATTATTCCTCGTCATCAACCGCCAGATTAATGGCCTTCCCCTTTTCTTACAATGTGTTCTTTCTCCTTAGTGGATTTTAGGGTAAGACGTGCACCGTAATCATGGCCTATTTATCCTACTTAGGTCTCAGTGTTCGCTGTGATTTAGGGACCTCAATGATTATTCTAGGGCTCTCTGGGATTTCCACTTCTACAATTTCTTGTACGGCTTCCTCATCTCTCACTGCTCCTGTGTCCATGGCTTCTTCGGGTGATGACATAGTACTATTCCACAGTTCTTTTAGTGTATCTTGTGGCTTTTCAAACAACAACTTCACTTTCCGAGTCTCAAATAAGTCTCAATTCATGAATACTTGAGCATGCAACAACTCAATTCTCAAATTTCCAAGTGTTTTTTTCTAGACAACTACTTATAATTTACAACACCTTTTGAATTTGAATTCAACCTTTCCCACCACATTCAGTCTATTAATGCTAGATTGGCAGCAAATTTTCAAGAATATAGCCCATAAGGTTTGCCTTAAGTGCATGCCGCCCACTCCATTTGGCCTAAAACCAACCATGAAATTGTGAATAGTGACTTTAACGATCACTTTCCAGCTGACTTGCATGCCAGCACAACTATCTTTGCATTGTCATGGACCCTGTGACACTTCACTACTGTGCACAATCCTGACATCGCGCAGCTCCTAGGCAGTGTAGTTTATAGTCCCGCCCTAACTATTGCATTATGAACTTTCTAGGGAATTTATCAAACTTACTATCATACAACAAAACCATATCATTTACCTTGAATGTGCCTAGCTTGATGTGTCGGTCGTGCCATGCCTTTTCACGGTGCTTCTGGACCTACTAGAAAAATCCAGCCAAAGATCGTTCTTCTTCGAGCTCATCTAGCTGCAAGAGCCTCTCCTCCAGGGCTCCACGATCCGTCATATCTATGAGCATTGCTATCCATTGACTAGGCATAATGTATTCCATAGGCATTACGGATTCCACTCCATAGACCACCCTAAAGGATGTCTATCCCGTTAGCTTCTTACACATCATCTGATAGGCCCATAAGATTGTAGGTATGCACAGGTCCCAATCATTTTGTTGCACATTGCAGACCTTGGTCAGTGTGTTTTCAAGCACTTTCTTGAATGTCTCCACTGTCATGTTAGCTTGTGGGTGATAAGGTGTGCTCTTCTGGTGATACACCTAAAATTCCTCCATCAGCGCACTAATTGTCTCATTCAGGAAGTGTGTACTATGATCTCTCAACAAGATCTTCAAACATCCAAATCATATCAGTACATGTTCAAATAGAAACTTCACAGTAGTCGCGCCTGTACAATCCTTCATTGGCTACCCTTCTGCCTAACGAATCAAGTACTCCATCATAGTGATAACATACCTCGTGCATGTTTTTCCTTGAGGTTTAATGGGTCCTACAAAATCTATTGCCCATTTTTCAAAAGGCTGCAATGCCATTTGTGGATTCAATGGAATTTTATCCCTATATAATGGCCTTCCTCTTCATTGACATACATCACAGGGCTTGCAATATGCTTTTGAATCTGGATGAAGGGTTGGCCACCACAACCCTGTGTGTAGAATCTTCTCTGTGATTTCTCTTCATGTGTAATGTCCTCCCAACATTAAGAGCCATCTACAAATTCATCCCCCCAACACATGCTTATTGACCAGGTATTTTATCACGGAGTACATGTGCATCTGCTCAGGTTGGGGCTTTTCTCCATAGACCTGCATCCATTTTCTTAGATACACATGTGGATCATTCTATCAGTCATACTTGTTTGTTAGTGGCATCTTAGGCTTACCAAATCCTACTCTCATCATTCTCCTACATTCGCGCCAATCATCAGAACTCCCTTTGTGCGTACCCCACCATCTCGCGGGCATAGTGCGGAGTACCCAGTCCAAGGCCTGGAAGCATTTATTTTCTAACACCTCCCTTTCAAACGCATCCAAGAAGGTATCTACCTCATTTAGACCATCATAAGTAGGAATATTTCTTTCTTCTATCAACACACAACATAGTGACCTGGTCATCATATTGCAATTCAGCATAGTTACCTCATGTAACCGATTTTGCCATCGTTCTATTTCTTTGTCAGAATCCGAAGTGGAGGAACTCTCTTACTCCCATGTAATTCACCCATCCGCAGTGGGATTCACCCAGTCTTGGTCTCACACTATTGTCTTATAGATATAGTACACATCATCATCACTTTCATAGTCATGGATCAGTTTCGTATAGCACGATCCTTCAGCAGGATCCATGGGTATTATTACGCGTAGTGATTTCTTCTCAAAGACCATTTTTCGATTCTTCAGATTGATTACCCCGTTCATATCAGTAGCCAAGTAAATTTCCAAAAGTGGGAGGTAGGGATTGTTGTCATCAACAATCTCTATTACCTCAAAATCTTCGAACGCGCTCACTCCCTCAATATCCATGGTTATTCCCTGCAATCACCCCATGGGTATGATTTTCTGTTGATTTGACATTCTCAGCTGAATCAAAGACCATTGCAGTGTAGGTCTTCCCATTCGCTCCCATGTTTGTTTTGGTAAAAGATTCACATCTGTCCCAAATCCAGAATGACTTGATCCATTTCGTATTCTCCAATCTATGTGGTTAGTCTCATTTCATGCCCCGTCCTTGTCTTATGTATTCTGATCTTACGGGAAACACACAATTCTCCTGGCGCGGTCCCCGCGCATCTGTTGATGAGTTCCTATAACCCTTTCACAGACTTACTGTCGTGCCGTAACTTCAAACAAGTTTGCAAGAAATTTGTGAGGATAGAGGGGTCCATCTTTAGCTCAGCCTTATCTTTTCTTCCTGAAGTGGAGGCCTAAGCGAATCTCTTCTTAGCTTCCATGAGGGTTTCCTGAGCATGCTCCAAATCAATCTTAGCTTCTTTTGTCAGGGCTTTGCAAACTCAAGTATTGCCTTCTGGTTGCTTCCCTTTGTCATATACTATTGTTATTCCACTTCAAAGAACAATGTTTATGTTCAGATCTTCCTCGCATGGCTCAGACATCATCGTCTACAGGTTTTGAGTCAATGGAGGCGATAGTTCTCCTTTGTTGTGTATTCTAGCTATCAACGAAGCACAATATTTTGTCTCATGAGAAAACAACATGCAATACTTGCATGAAGGGCACGTTGTATTAGTGCAATCGTGGGCATAGTGTCCTGGACCTCTACAAGTGTAGCAAACCAACTATTTGTGACCTCTACTAGGTCCTCCTCCACCTTGGCCTTGTCCGCACCCCTAAAATCTTGTCCGCACCATTCCTGCATTTTGTTCAAGGGGTTGGGTTTTGGTCTAAACCCTGTAGGTGGGTGTTCTATCCATCATCAATTCATAACTCCTATAGGTAAGCTCTTCATGTCCCATTGACCTACAAAAGTTGCAAGACAACTGTTGCAAAGTTTGTGTATACTTCTGTAATAAGTGGAAGTTATCTGTGGCATGTTTTCTGGCTATTTGACAGATAGTGCACCATAAAAAAGGTCTTGCACTAGGTCCTGCTTGAGCTTCTAGCCTTAAATGCATCAGTCCTCCTCCTGCAAGGTAATTTGTAAAGACCAAACAAGGTCTTTGTCATGGCCCTGACTCTTGCATTTCACGCACCATACTTCTTCGCACACTTATGGTTGAATTGTCCTATCCCGCTTCAAGCTTTGCATCTCAAGGCACAAATTCTTCAGTTGTATGTGGATCTGCTGGACCCCTAGATTAGGATCTTGCATTGGGGTCTCATGTAGTCTCATGGCAATCTCTAGGGCCTTTGCTTGAGTTTTTATCTTCTGTTGTGACAATGCACTCCTTAGGTATGGTAGTAGTGAAGCTACAAACCACTTGCTATGTTTTCCATCCATCAAATTCATGTTGGTTTCGCGAATCATACATTTCAGCCAATGATCTAGTTCCCAAGGTATCTCACATAGTAGCATCGTGATCTCCTTGAATCCCATAATCGACTGCGCTTCATATTTAGGCCTGCTAAATTCTCTATTTAGCGTTGTTTGGATATCTGTGACTCTTGCATTAAGGTTATCATTGAAGTACTTAATATACCAGGTTAGCACGCAATCCTACAAAGCACTAACCAGTGTCACTTTCTTTATATGGTCATCTATAATACCTTGCGCTTCCCATACAACCCTAACAATGAATCAGAATTGGTCTAGATCCTCATTTTGTGGAAATCTTGAATAATATAACACTTATTCGCATAGATTATCCCGATTATACACTATTTGTGGAATGCATGCATAATACATAACCTCCTCTACTATTGATCATCAATTTGCGGAATTAAAAATACAATCGCATGCGCACATTGAAACATCAATCGCACATATCAACACAATATGTAATGGGGAAGAATACAGCTGAAAACCCCCAACTATTTGTATATTATAATGATAGAGAACATGTAACAATACATAGTACAATACTCCTCACAAGTACTCAGTACTATCTCCACATGCTACACACAAAACTAACTCAGATCTAAACAAGTCACGGGTTCAAATCCCCTCCACTGTTTGCCTGCCTCTACTGCGCAATCCAAGTTTAGAATAGATCAAATCCAAGTTCAAATCACCTTGGATTTTACTGTGCAATCCTCATTGGCAATCTCAGTCAATTATTGTGCAAATCTCATGCACAGCTATAGTCACAACTGATACTAGTCTCACCCTTTCACCCACCTCTAACACTTGTCTCCACTAAACTGTCCATGCACTGAGTTAACTGATGTATTCTTTAGTTGATTTATGAGTTAATAATTAGTGAGTTAGTTAATAATTAATTCACACCACTCATCACTAGTGTATTTGTCAGTTAGACTAAATACAACTAGTTCAACTAAGTCAAACTGAACACAACTCTATCAACTCCTCAATCAACTCCACCAAACTCAATCACTTGAGTTCTAACTAAAGTCCATCATGCAATAGCTCAACCAACCCATAGGAGAAGCATATTTCCTTCTGGAAGTTGCATGTGCCACATCCATAGCTCGAACTGAAGTGCTACAAGAGGATAAGATAATGTTTATAGTCCAAATATTATTAAGAGCTAATAATATTCGACTGTTCTATTTTTTGACTGGCAATCTAAAAATAGACTCCGTCCATATGTCTGAAAATAGAGGTCCATATATTTTACTAGCATGACCAATCATCCATAAATAGCATCCTGCAACTCATAGTCCATGATCCATATGTCTAAAAATAGACATAGTCTAAAAATAGACTTTGCGCCAAAAATAGCCTGTGGGCTCACTTAGTGAAGGCGACTTCTTTTCACTAAGCTCCATCATCTTGTTGCATTTTCAAAATTCCCTCTCAACAAGATATGGATTATCTACAACCCCTATCCTACCTCTGTGGTATTCGAATTTTCTCCTGGTGAGCGCCTTCGTCAAGATATCAGCATCCTGATCCTCCGTGGGAATCTATGAAAGTAACATGATTCTTCGTTGCACACAATATCTGATATGATGGTACCTGATGTCGATGTGCCTTGATCTATCATGAAATACTGGATTAGCTAAGAGTTTAATGCAACTCTGGTTATCACAATAAATCACAGTAGGCTCCAAGCATGACCCGAACAACCCAACCAAGATCTTCCTCATCCATATAGCCTCGCATGCAGTGAAACTTGTTGCCATATACTCGACCTCTACTGAACTGAGTGCCACAGATCTCTCCTTCCTATTGTACCAAGAAATTGTTGTTGACCCAATACTGAAGATCCCTCTAGATGTGCTCTTTCTGTCTGTTGGGCTCCCTGCCCAATCTGCATCCATGAAGCCACATAGCTTCACCTCATCCTCCTGTCTATACCACAATCCATATCCCGATGTGCCTCTGAGACAACGCAATACATGCTTGTCTGCCTTCCAAAAGAGCTTGGTTGGCTTAACCATATCTTGTGAAAGCTAGTTAACAACATAGCATATATCGGGTCGTGTATTGACCAGATACATAAGCGACCCCACCAACTGCCTATAAACAGTGGCATCCACTACCTCCGTTGAAGTAGCATCCTCCTTCCTCCAACCTCCAAGAAGAGGAGTATCAACATGCTTGCAGCCTTGCATATTGAACTTCTCTAGTATCTCCCGGGCATACTTACCCTGAGAAACAAATAGTCCATCACTGCGCTGCCAAATTTCCAATCCTAGGAAATAATGAAGGAGGCCCAATTCCTTCACCTCAAACTCTCTAGCAAGATCCTCCTTGCATGAAAGTATCAATAGCTCATCTCCCGTCAAAATCAAATCATCTACATAAAGTACAATGATCAGCAACTGACCCTCCGCCACAATCTGGTATAGTTTAGGATCCACCTCACTCTTGGAGAATCCAAGTCCGGTGAAATAACTGTTTATCCGTGTGCACCAAGCACGAGGTGCTTGTTTCAACCCATACAGCGCTCTCTTGAGCCTGCACACATGCGACTCGCTGCTAAAGATCTCGAAACCTTTCGGCTACTCTATGTACACCTCGTCCTCAATGACTTCGTTGAGGAACGCAGTCTTCACATCCACCTGATGGATGCGCCACCCCATCTACGTTAAGAGAGAAAGAATCGTTCATATGGAAGAATACCTTGCGACAGGGGCAAAGGTCTCCTCATAATTGATCCCCTCTATCTGTGAGAAGCCTCGGGAAACAAATCTTGCCTTGTACTTCTCCACATTCCCATCAGCTGCCTGCTTCACTTTGTAGATCCATCTCGAACCCACCACTGATTTCCCCTCCGGTCTTGGGACAATATCCCATGCACTGTTTCTGACAATCGAATCATACTCTTCCACCATGGCATCTACCCATGCGGGATCCTCCACACCTTCCTCTAAAGAGGATGGTTCAGTCACGGTACATTTGCTCACAAGATCCATGTATCCAGTGTACTGATCAGGTGACTGTCTCTATTTGCATTGTGTTGTAGTTGGTCTTACAACCTTCTCTGCATCTTGAGCCAGTCGCTCAGCTTCTCTAGTGCGCTTTCACCCTCTGATGGTTAGCGCTACATGAGTGGTCTCTTCCACTCCATGACCTTCATCTTATGGCCGATCCACATCTTGAAGCTCATCTTTAGGAACTAATAGCTCCTCATCTGCATGCAAGTGTGGTTCCCTCTCAAGCAAACACTTCATGGCTTTCTCTTCCTGAAATTTGATATCCCGTCACACAACAGTCTTGCAACTGTCTGGAAAATACACACAACATTTGTGGGGCATATCAGTGTACCCCACAAATATCCCAACCTCTACGGTCGGCTCCAACTTCTTCCTGGCATCCTTCATCACATGCATGCAAACAAGAGAACCAAAAATCCTCAAATGGGAAATATCAGGCCTCTTACCAGAATAAGCCTCCTCGGGTGTACTCATGCCAAGTATCTTGTGAGGACAACGGTTCTGCACATATACTACATTATTGCATGCCTCCAACCACAAGTGAAGGGGTAGGCCTTGATCATGCAACATCACTAGTGCAGCACCCATGATCGTTATATTCTTCTGCTCAGAAACCCCTATCTGCTATGGGTTATGGGGAGATATGAGCTCTCTTCGAATCCCTTCTGCGCTGCAGAAGTCCTTGAACTTGCCAGAGATGAATTCACCACCATTGTCATTCCTAAGAGCCTTCACCTTCTTCCCCGATTCCTTCTCAACCAGTGCTTTGAACTCACAAAACTTTGAGCATGTCTCGCTCTTCTTCTGCATGAAGAAGATCCAGCACTTTCGAGAGAAATCATCAACAAAGATCACATAGTACTTATGATTTTTTGTCGAAGCTATTGAGAAAGGTCCACACACATCTGTGTGAACTCTTTGAAGGATCATCGTGGTGTGACTATCCTTCTCGTGAAAGGTGGGTTTCACAAATTTTCCCAAAGTACACCCCTTACACTAATCTGACTGCGCAAGAGTGCCTTTAGGAAGCCCAGTAGAAATATACTGCAATATCTTCAAAGCTCCATGGCGAAGGTGGCCCAATCTCTGGTGCCACAGCTCGCCATCATCCCGGCTCACCACTCCTTCTACCTTGCATGCCATTGTTGTGCAGCCATCTACATGCAATTGATAAAGGTTCTTGACTCGAACCCCTATCTTCCGGGTTTCTCCAGTTGTCTTACTGCGTAGGAAATCCTTTCCCCCACTGAAGACAACATCATATCCCTTGTCTTCTAGCATTGCCATAGAGATAATATTCTTCTTCAATCCTGGAACATGCATCACTTCCTTCAATACGAAGGGTTTAATAGACTCCCTCTCAAAGGAAATGGTATAGATACCAGTCGCACTATATCTACCATCATCGCCCATCTTGATGTGCACTCCAAGATCTTTCTCATCCAAATCAGAAAACAAATCTCAATCTCTTGTCATGTGAAAAGATGCACCACTATCCAAGAACCATACCGATCCCATCACACTTGATACCAAGCATGTGATCAATGAAAAATCCAGCTCAAACTGCGAGGCTAAGGCTTCTCCCACTGTAGATCCAGCAACTTGCTTATTTTTCTTCTTCTGCGGACAATTTGTGGCATAATGTCCATGCTGGTGACAGTGAAAGCACTTCACCTTGGACATGTCCTGCTTCTTGCCTTTCACACCGGAATGAGAAGATTTATTGTTTTTCCCCTTCTTTGCTTTGGCAGCCAAAGCACAATTTTCTTCATCAGATGCCTTTGATGAAGATCCATCCTTGGTATTCTGCTTGATCTCCTCTTGCACAAGATCAGACCAAAGTCTCTCCCATCCTGGAAATTTCTCCCGATCATTGAAAGAGTCCTCATAGGAATGCCAAATCTTCAAAAGACCAAGGAGAGCCAAGCTCACCAAGTCCTCATTATCGACAGTCACCCCCACACTTCCCAGCTCATCCTAGCATTGGGTGAACTTCGTGAGATACTTGGGCATACTGTCTCCTTTCTCACACTTAATGTTTCTGAGTTTATCCTTGAGCGCCAACTTCCTCTGGTCGCTCTTGCTTTGGAATAAATATGTCAGTGCTTTCCACATCATGTATGGAGAAGCCTTTCCATGCAGGCTAGATACAATGTGATCCTTCACGCCCTCCAACAGAATCCTTCGACACTATGCTATCTTCTTTTGCCAAGCCTCAACTTGAGCAGCATCAGTAGGCTTTGGGACTTCAGCATCTATGAAATCCTTCAACCCATTGTCATCTAACACCGCCTCCATCATATCTTTCCATGCAATATAATTCGAGTTGCCTTCAATGGCATACTCCAATCGCAATCCGTTGAAAGGCATTTCAACTTCGACACCAAGAAAACACTGCTACAAATTCGAATTCCACCAGCTCAAAACTCAACTGCTTCTGATCTAAAATTCATGAGAACAAAGTATTTCTCGTATAGAGATTGACTGTATGGGCATTTATCGGATATCTCGCCTTCCAAAAGAAGGATGAATCCAGAGGCTACCTGGCCCGATTACAGACTCTTTCTGAAGAAATAAAATGTAATCACTTTTTGAATAATAGATCTGATGATCAACTTGCTACAATACCATGTAGAAATATTGAATAATATAACACTTATTCACAGAGATTATCCTGATTATACACTATTTGTGGAATGAATGCATAATACATAACCTCCTCTACTTATTGATCATCAATTTGCGGAATTAAAAAAACAATCGCATGCACACATTGAAACATCAATCACACATATCAACACAGTATGTAATGGGGAAAGCATAGAGCTGAAAATCCCCAACTATCTGTATATTATAATGATAGACAACATGTAACAATACATAGTAAAATACTCCTCACAAGTACTCAGTACTATCTCCACATGCTACACACAAAACTAGCTCAGATCTGAACAAGTCACAGGTTCAAATCTCCTCCACTATTTGCCTGCCTCTACTACACAATCCAAGTTGAGAATAGACTAGATCCAAGTTCGAATCCCCTTGGCTTGTACTACGCAATCCTCATTGGCAATCTCAATCAATGATTGTGCAAATCTCATGCATAGCTATAGTCACAACTGATAGTAGTCTCACCCTTTCACCCACCTCTAACACTTGTCTCCACTGAACCATCCATGCACTCAGTTAATTGATGTATTCTTTAGTTGATTTATGAGTTAATAATTAGTGAATTAATTAATAATTAATTCACACCACTCATCACTAGTGTATTTGTCAGTTCGACTAAATACAACTATTTCAACTAAGTCAAACTGAACACAACTCCATCAACTCCTCAATCAATCCACCAAACTCAATCACTTGAGTTCTAACTGAAGTCCATCATGCAATAGCTCAACTAACCCAAAGGAAAAGCGTATTTCCTTCTGGAAGTTGCTTGTGCCACATCCGTAGCTTGAACTGAAGTGCTGCAAGAGGATAAGATAATGTTTATAGTCCAAATATTATTAAGAGCTAATAATATTCGACTGTTCTATTTTTTGCCTGACAGTCTAAAAATAGACTCCGCCCATATGTCTAAAAATAGAGGTCCATCTATTTTTACCAACATGACCAATCATCCATAAATATCATCCTACAACTCATAGACCATGATCCATATGTCTAAAAATAGACTTTGCGCCAAAAATAGCCTACGGGCCCACTTAGTGAAGGCGACTTCTTTTCACTAAGCTCCATCATCTTGTTGCATTTTCAACACATTTCCCAAACCTTTGAACATATGAAACTTCACTGTGTTTTCCATACTGAATCATGGTGGTTGTGGAATTGGTATGGGTGAAGATGGAGGTGATAGTGGTGAAGATGGAGGTGGTGTGGGCAGAGGTGGTATTCATGTAAATCCATGTCTTATCAACTGAATAGCACTTTGTGGAGAAACCTTCGCGAGCTCTTCCTCATTTCCTCACAGAGGTGAAATCAAGGGGCTATTTTCTGGACCCTTGTTTCCTTCATTCCTATAAACCTATCTGCTTCGTGTAGCCCTAAACATCAAGGTAACTGCATAACCCATTTTTCGCACAACAACATTTTAATCCAAGTATTCAAAGATTTTACGTACTTACCTCGCGGTCCTTTGAGAAAGTGTCATTCTGCCTCGCTATAGCTGACTGAGGTGTCAACCGCGAACTTAGTAACAAATCCTCCTATAATGCAATTGAGCCAATGATCGATGGTGCTCGCAATCTTATCCTCCGATGCTTCCAACCTTCGCACTAGCTCTGGGGTCCACTCAATAAGACCGTCAAGTTTCCACCTTCCTTAGCTATCTGTTAGCTTGGAAATCCACTCATATAGCTCAATAGGGAAGGACACGAAAAAAGATTTCGTGGATCTTTGTATACAGGTAGCTATCTAGCCACTGTTCTTTTGATAGTCGTGGGTTTCTATTCTCTTGCGCCGCGAACTCGTGAATTCTTCTGTCCAACCAGCCTTCGATTTATTTCTTAGTTGGATTCCAATGATATGACATCACACATCTCTCGTGCAGATTTTGGTCCCGACAATGGAACCATTTTTTTGGCTTATGGGGGTGTTGGGCATGGAATCCCCCCACAGCATGTTTTGGGGCTCAAAGCCCAAGTTTTGGTCAAATGTATTGTAAGACTCCACGAATTGTGGGTGTGGAGCATGACGTATAGGCTGAGTCATAAGGCTATCCACCCTAAAGTATTGTAATGTAAAGTAAAGTCATGTTGGCCTACCCATGGTCCATGGACCATGGGATTGTATAAATAGAGCGAGGCTCTAATTTGTAGAAAGGGGAAGGGGAGAGATGAATATGAATGGTTTGAGCACAGAGTAAGAGTCTAAGTGTATTGGGTCATAGTAGTAGGAAGAGGCTTTGTAGCTAAGTGCGCAGAGGCCTAGTAGAGTCCACAGCTGAGTGTGTAGGGCAGGGTCGAGCCTGTAATCTTAAACAAAGAATAATAAAGAGAAATTGATTCCAGTTTTTGTGCATCTTATTATGTATTGCATTCTTTACATTTATGTTGTTTTGTTTCTCACTTGCACTTATATGATTACCGGATACACTGTTAACTATCATTAATCTTACACCAGTCAGTTAAGTAATTGAGTAATAATAGATTAAATAGAAAGGAACCTGAATATAATACATATTGCGCCCTAGGTACTGATGTGCGAAGGCGGCCTCACAGGTTGCGAAGGACTAATAGGTATGCATAGTGACGTGCGTGCATGATCTAACCACAGACCACTAGAATCTCATCGGACATCCCAGGGTGTGGAAACCTGGTTCTAGCACCCTCCCATACTACTTTGGGTGAGACCTTAGTCTGCACTATGCAGACTATTACTGAAAGGGCCAGTAGTACCGAGATTTGTTTGGCTAAATCACCTTTGAACCTAGGTCAAACCCGCACAAGCCAACAAATGGTTCTGTTGTCGGGATCGGGATTTTCATAAGGGATGTCTGATGTCATGCCACTAGAATCCAACAAAGAAAGAAATTAAAGAGTGGATGGACAAGAAGATTCACGAGTTCATAGCATAGGAAAAGAGAAATTTGCAAGTATCTAAGGAGTAGTGGTTGTAGTGCTACTTGTATACGGAAACCCACGAAATTTTCTTCGCATCCTTTCCTTCTGAGCTGCATGAGTGGAAAGTGAAGGTAGCAGATAGCTAGGGAAGGTGTAGGCTCGACAAACCAATAGTGTGGACTCCGGAATTAGTGTGCACACTAGAAGCATTAGGAGATAAGATCGCATGAGTTGTGGACCATTGGCTCAACTAAATAATAGGAGGATTTATCAATGAGCTTGTGGTAGACACGACCATCAGCTACAGTGAGGTAGAGTGACTTTTCCTCAAGGGACCACGAGGTAAGTATATTAAATCTTTGAACACTTGGATTAATATGCTATTGTGTGAAAAGTAGGTTATGTGAGAAGCAGAGGTAGCGAAGAATTAGAAACTAGTCCCTTAATTTCACCCTCACGGGAAAGCGACGAAGAGCTCACGAAATTTTCTTCGAGAAGTGTGGTTAGTTTGATAAGGCAGTGAATTCCACATTTACCACCTCCACCCACACCACCACTCATCTCACCCTCCTCACCTCCATCTCCACCCATTCACCTCCGCCACCACCACAGTTCATTATGGCGAGTGCGATCAAACTACTGGTATTCAAAGGAGTGGGGAATGAAGATCTAGACCAATTTTGGTTCGTGGTAAGAGTAGTATGGGAAGCACAAGTTGTCATGGATGAAAATATTAAGAAGGCTATGTTGGTTAGTGCACTTCAGGATCGTGCATTAACATGGTATATCAAGCATTCTAATGACCATCCAGATGCAGGAATCGCAAAAATCAAGGCCACGTTGAACAGTGAATTTAGTAGGACAAAGTCAGAAACAAAATCAATCGTCGGGTTTAAAGAGATCATGATGCTCCCTGGCAAGACCCCTTGGGATTTGGACCAAAGTCTGAAGAGTATGATTTGTGAAGCCAATATGACTTTGATGGATGGACAACATCGCACATGGTTTATAGCATCACTTATGTCCCACTTAAGGACAGTGTTGTCACAACAAAAACTTTCCACCCAGGCTGAAGCTTTGGAGATGGAAATGAGATTATATGAGACCCCTATACAAGACCCTGGGTTGGGAGTCCAACAAATCCACGTGCAACTATAGAATCTATGTTTAGAAATGCAGAGTTTGAAATAAGACAGGACACCTTGGCCAGAGGCGTGCGAGGAGGTATGGTGCATAAAATGCAAAGGCCAAGGGCATGACAAAGTCCATTGTCTAGTGTTCGTGAATTGCTTGGCAAGAGGAGGGCCGATGCCATTAAGACCTGAGGCACATGTAGGACCAAGCATGGTTCCTACATTATGGTGTGCAATCTATTAGATAGGAGGAAAACACACTATGGATAATTGTCATCTATTGCAGAAGTATACACAGATGTCCCAACAATTGTTTTGTAATTTCTGCAAGTCGGTAGGCCATGATGAATGCACCTGCCAAAGCTACGAACTAATTATGGATTAGACTCCTAACTACAGGGTGCAAACTAAAATGCGAGCCCTCGACCTAAATGCAGGGATGGTGTGCACTGGATTTCAGGGGCGTGATTGAGGTCGAGGCGGAATGGGATTAGGAAGGGGTCGCGGACAACTAATTTGTTACAATTGCGAAGGGCCAGGGCACTATGCCCGTGATTGTACAAACCCAACGAGGACATCATGTTGGTACTATACTTAGTTTGATCATGAGGAAAAATATTGCCCTTCACTGATAGAGAGGATGTGTGAAAAAGGGGTACTTCATCCCCCTCCGACTCAGAATTTGCAGATGACGAGATTTGAGTTGCACGAAGAAGACCCATATGTAAACATGATGCTCAGTAGCGGTATGACCATGGGTGATGATAAAGGGAAGCAGCCAGAAGAAAGTGTGTGGGTTCACAAGGCTCCTACAAAGGAACCCGAATTTGATTTAGAATGTGTGAAGGAGATATTCATGGAAGCTAAGAAGAGCTTCACGGAGGCCTCCACTTCAAGTAGTAAGGATCAACTAGAACCAGGGATGGATCCTTCAATGCTCACTACCTTTCTGGAGACATGCATGAAACTACTGTGTGACAGCAAGGAAGTCAAAGGACTACAGGAACTTATCAATAGGTGCATGGGGTCAAGAGAACCATGTGTGGTTCAGAAACTTGGAAAGCATGCATTGCGCATAGGAAGAGAAATGAGGTTGATTGCACAAATCGGCGAGTATGAAATGAATCAGGTAATCCTGGATCTTAGATCGGATGTGAATTTACTACCAAAACAAACATGGGAACAGATGGGCAGACTCACATTGCAATGGTCTCCTATCCAGTTACGAATGGCGAACCAACAGAAGATTTTGCCCATGGGAAGATTGAAAGGGGTAACAGTAGATATGGAAGGTGTGAGCGCGCAAGAGGATTTTGAGGTGATAGACATTGTCGATGACAGTAATCACTATCCTGCACTACTAGGAATAGACCGGGCCACCGATATGAATGGAGTAATAAATCTAAAGAAGCGCAAAATGATCTTTGAGAAAAAGTCACTATGTGTAGCAATACCGCTAGATCTAGTCGAAGGAGTACGATACCCTGAACTGGTGTGTGATGATGATAGTGATGACGATCCCAATTGTATTTACAAGATAACTACATGAGAATAGGATTGGGTGAATCTGACTATAGATGGAAGAATTTCATGGGAGCACGAAAGCTCCTGCACTTCAGATTCAGATGAAGAAGTAGAGCGATGGCAGAATCGGCTGCACGAAGTAACAACACTTAATTTCAACATGATGGTTAGATCATTGCATTGCATGACAATAGAGACAAGTGAGCTACCAAACTATGATGGATTGACAGCATTGGATGAATTACTGAGCAAATTTGAACACACAGTACCAGAATAGAAGCGATTCGATGCTCTGAAGTGGGCACTAAGCACGACGCCCGCATGATGGTGGGATACGCATAAAGGAAGTTTTGAGGACGTCATACCCATGAATTGGTATACTGAGACAGAGCTCCGCCATGGTACGAGCGAATGGGATGTCTTGCACAAGGGATTTTTGTTAACCTTCATGTTTGAAGATTGTTGGTCGGATACTATTGAAGATGCACTACAAGTAGTAAAAGTTGTTATCTTCAAAATACCACAAGAGCTAATGGAAGTACTTCAGCCAGAATGGGCAACATAGTTAAGCAGCGTGCTAGAGTGTTATAACGTAAATGTTGAGGAGGATGATGAGGACCCATGAAATATTAATATTCCAGAAACGAAAGGCTATCACAAGGTTGAAGGACCATCAATTGAGGATCTCAACATCACCGCGCTACTAAAACCAAAGCAGGTAAACATTGGAACAGAGGCAGAGCCAAAGTATGCAATGCTTGGGGACTATTGGGATGATGCCACTGTGGATAAGGTCCCTAAGTTACTCTGAAAATACCAAGACTTGTTCCCGACCAAAATTACTGACTTAAAAGGGATCATTGGTGACTTAGCGATGATGAAGATCACTTTGAAACCTGACGTGAAGCCAGTTAAGCAGTGGCCTTATCGCTTGAATCAGAAGTATAAAGAGAAGGTCTGCGATGAATTAGACAAGATGCTCGCAACTGGAATTATTGAACCAGTAGAAGAATCCAACTGAGTGAGTCCTATGGTAGTACAGGAGGAAAAATAGAAGGGTGAAATAAGAATATGCATGGACCTTACGAAGCTTAACGATGTCTGTGTACACGATCCATTCCCAACACCATTCACAGATGAAGTACTGGAAAATGTTGGCAATTAGGAAGCATACTGATTCACAGATGTGTTCTTAGGGTACCATCAAATCAAGATTGTGCCAGAAGATAGGAGCAAAATGACCTTTGCAACAGAATGGGGCTGCTTTCAACACACCTTTATGTCGTTTGGACTGAAGAACGTGCCAACTATATTTTTGCGGATCATTGTGACCGCATTCAAAGAATACCTCCACAAGTTCTTGGAGCTCTATCTGGATGATTGGACTGTCTTTGGATTAGTTAAGCACCATGTAGCAAGCTTATGCTTGATGCTAGATACTTGCCGCCGACACTAGATTCCGCTGAACCTTAAGAAGTGCAAATTGCTCATTCCCTTTGGAAACCTGCTGGGACATGTGGTCTATAAACAAGGCCTGATGGTGACCCTCTGAAGATTGTCATTATTCTAAATTTGGAAGCACCATGAAGTGTTAAACAACTGTGCGCTACTTTGGGGCACAATGGATACTATAGGAAGTTCATCAAAAGTTATTCCCAAATAATAGCGCCGATGGAAAATCTATTGAAAAAGGATGCTACATATTTCTGGAATGATGATTGCATGAAGATTTTGGATGTCTTGAAGGGGAAACTAGCCTCCGCTCCAATATTGGTCTTCCCAAAATGGGATGTGGAATTTCATGTACATGTTGATGCATCATGTATTACACTGGGAGCCATACTCACATAGGAAGGTGTGGAGGGCATGGATCACCTAATCGCTTTTGCAAGTCGGAGACTATCCAAAGTATAAAAGAACTACTCTACCACTGAGCGCAAGGGGTTGGAAATGGTGTACGCGCTCCAAAAATACTGACACTATTTACTTGGAGGACATTTCAAGATGTATACTGACCATTCTGCATTGAAATACCTGGTGAACAAGCCTGTATGGGGGGGCACATATGCAGATGGCTTTTACTTTTTCAAGAATATGATTTTGAGGTCATAGTCAAGCTAGGACGCCTAAACGCAAGACCCTATCACTTGTCACAAATTGAGATGGGTGAGGAACCAACAAATTTGGAGGAGGGACTACCTTATGCACAGTTCTCTGTAGTGCGCGTCATGGATGGACACTTTGAAGACATAATCCATTTTCTAACAATAGGGACTGTGCTGAAGGAATACTCGATCCAACAGAAGAAGGAATTAGTGGTGCACACAATGGACTTTTCTGTCATCGTGGGGCACCTCTACAAAATGGGAAATCATGAGATATTGCAAAGATACATACTTGAATTTGAATGAGGTTAGATCCTCGCGGAATCACATGGAGGTGCTGTAGGAGGACACTATGTAGGATGAGCGAATGCACAGAAGATTCTCCGCGCAAGGTTATGGTGGCCAACCCTGCACCAGGATACGAAAGCACACTATAGGGCCTACGATATATGTCAAAGGATTGGAAAACCATCACGAAGGGACAAGATGCCACTAAATCCACAAATGACACTACAACCATTTGAAAAATGGGCAATCAACTTTGTAGGACCGATCAAACCTTAGGGAAAGATGGGTGCACACTACATCATCATAGTGACGGAGTACCTAACACGATGGGCGAAAGCGCAACTAGTCAAGGACTACATGGCTACTATTACTGCGAAGTTTTTGTTTGAAAATGTGTTGACACGATTTGGTTGTCCGAAAATCTTAATGAGTGACTACGGAACACATTTCCTAAATGAAACCATTAGCGCGCTCATAGAAGAGTTCTAGGTGTATCATCATAAAAGTACACCATACCACTCGCAAGCTAATGGGACAGTAGTGGCATTCAACAAAATATTGGAGATTGCGCTGACCAAAGTATGTAACGTGTAGCAAAACGACTAGGACCTGTGCGTACCTACCATATTATGGGTGTACAGGACAACATGCAAAAAATTGACGGGACAGACACCTTTCCGGTTAGTCTATGGCATGGAAGATGTCATGCCAATGGAATACATCGTACCTAGTCTGCAAATAGCAGTGCTCACAGGCATGACGGACCACGAAGCTCTGGAATAAAGGCTCGCGCAATTAGAATAACTCGAGGAAGAATGGTTTCTGGTTGGATTTCATCAGCAGGTACAAAAGTAGCATGAAAAGTCCTGGCACGACCACCATATCAAGTTGTGCACCTTCAAGGTAAACGACGTAGTGTTGTTGTATGATAGTAAGTGTGAAAATTTTCCAGGAAAATTCAGAATGCACTAGCTGGGACCATACGTGGTTAAGGAGGTCAGAAATGGAGGAGCGGTCCAGCTAGTTAAACTAAATGGATAACCCTTCCCAAGAAAACTAAATGGTAGTCACTTGAAGCCCTACATGGGTGGGTCAGCTATCTGACTAACCAGCGGAAGCATAGTCTTCGCAACCCGAGGAGCCAGACCAGAGCGTAGAACTATAAACACATGTAGCAGATGTCGGTACCGAGGTAAGGACACAATTAAGACACAGATGATTCTGAATCAAGAATGCAACAGATTTAGCCAACTGTAGAACAGTGCGTCGCGGACCTCCGAGCAGTTCAAGACCAATTGGAGGGACTCCATGCCAAGATTTCTACGCCGACTGAGTGACTCGAGGACGAGTCATGATGATTGTGATGGGGACCTGTTGGGCATGGAATCCCCCCACAGCATATTTTGGGGCTCAAAGCCCAAGTTTTGGTCAAATGTATTCTAAGACTCCGTGAATTGCGAGCGCGGAACGCGAAGTATAGGTTGAGTCATAGGATTGTCCACCCTGAAGTATTGTAACATAAAGTAAAGTCATGTTGGCCTACCCATGGTCCATGGACCATTGGGTTGTATAAATAGAGCGAAGCTCTAAGTTGTAGAAAGGGGAAGGGGAGAGATGAATAAGAATGGTTCAAGCATAAAGTAAGAGTCTAAGTATATTAGGTCGTAGTAGTAGGAAGAGGCTCTGCAGCTAAGTGCACAGAGGCCTAGTAGAGTCCGCAGCTGAGTGCGCAGACCCCTGCAGCTGATTGCATAGGGCGGGGTCGAGTCTGTAATCTTGAGCAAAGAATAATAAAGAGAAGTTTATTCCAGTTTTTGTGCATATGCTTGTGTATTGCATTCTTTACAGTTATGTTGTTTTGTTTCTCATGCACACTTGTATGATTACTGGATATACTGTTAATTATAATTAATATTACACCGGTTAGTTAAGTAATTGAGTAATAACATATTAAATAAAAAGGAACTTGAGTATAATATGGATCGCACCCTGGGTAGGGTTGCGCAAAGGTGGCCTCACAGGTTGCGAAGGACTAATAGGTGTGCATAGTGATGTGTGTGCAAGGTCAAACCGCGGACTGCCAGAAGCTCATCAAACATCCCCAGGGTGCAAAAACCTAGTTCTAGCACCCTCCCATACTACATCGAGTGAGAACTTAGTCCACGCTCCGCGGACTGTTGTTGAAAGGGCCAGGAGTGCCAGGATTTGTTTGGCTAAATCACCTCTGAACTTGGGTCAAGCCCACACAAGCCAACAGCGGGCCTAACCCAGGTTCAGTGTTAGGTAGCCAAACAAATCCCTACACTACTAGCCCTTTCAGCATTAGCTCACAGAGTGGGGACTAAAGTCTCACCCGCAGCAGTATGGGGGGATGCTGGAACCAAGTTTCCACACCCTTGAGATGGTTGTAATGTTGGTTTATTCTATCTATACATGCCTTCACACAGGTTTCTCCACACTCTATTCCACCCTTTAGTACCTTCGCAATCTGTTACAATCGGCTTTCACACAGAGCTAACCAAGGGTTGAAGCCCTTTCGCGTTGCTAAGGCAGCGAACTACAATATCTCCTAAACTACACTAAGTATCTTACTTATATTATTAATATAACTTAGTTAGCTTCAAGTAAACAAATGATCTTACTTGCGTTCACTTAACCAATACAATTATACACATTCATGCATCATATAATCATCAGAAGTGAATTTCATACCTGATATAATAGATGCATAAACATGAAATAAATACGGAGAAATAATAGAAAGCTTCTCTTTATTAATACTTCCATATGATTACAGACTTGTCTCACCCTACGCACTCAACTGCAGGGGTCTGCGCACTCAGTTGCAGACTACTAGGCCTCTACACACTCAACTGCAAAGCCTCTACCTACACTACGACCCAAAACTTAGACTTACACTTCAAAGCTATCTCGCATAAATCTATTCCTATCTCGCATAAATCTATTCAATCTTAGATGCCTTTGGCTACTTAGAGCTTCACTCTATTTATACAATTCCATGGTCCATGGACCATGGGTAGATCATCTATAGCCAATATTACATCATCAAAATAAGGGCGAGAAACCCTATGAATCTTTAACAACTACACGCTCCGCGACCACAAAATGTGGAGTATTTACATTGGAATTACAAAATTGGACCAAAATTAGGGCTCTAAGCCCCAAAACTTCCCTTGGGGGATCTCGCGCCCAACAATTAGCGTCAACTAGTTCAACTCCTTGAGGTTCGCTTCTCTTAAGCTTTCCACCTTTCCTAGACTTTGGTGCCATAGATATCTGCTTGCTTTTTATGAAGAATAGATGTCAACGTATGGAATCTTACCCAATAGATGTTACAATTAGCTTGAATTAGGGTGCCTAAAAATATGGGATGTGTTCTTAACCTCCTCAGTCATTGTCTCCTTTGTTGCACTTCAGAAATTTGAAATGGTGAAATTTCCTCCATTTTCAAATATTTGAGATGAAGTTTTGGTTCAATCTCCTATGTGTATGATCCTTCATGATTACATGAGATTTCATGTCATAATAGATAGCATGTAATAGTAATGATGAAGTCAAGTTGCTTTGGAGCTGATCTGGTACAGGCAGTTGTACAAGATTTTTTGCAAATCTGTCAATTTTCTTGCTTTAATTCAGACTAGCCAAAAATTCTGGTAGCGTATTACGTAGAACAGAAAAACAACCATCGCAATTTAAACCTATGGCCAATACTGGCATTGCAGACACGTTTTAACTTTGGAAACACGGGTTTATTTAAGACTAGTGGGGTAGGCAACAATTGGCCATGGTTGTGACTGACACCTAGCTAATACGATCAACCAAATCGATTAACCACTACCACTTGACTTGACTTGAAATTTGTGACCTATCCAATCACGAAATCTTATGATTTGGATTAATCATTTTGCCATTATGACACGTGGACATTCGAAAACGATTGTGTTTTTGATTTTATTTTTTTAAAACAGGAGACGCTACTGGAAATTCCGGTAACTTTGGAAAATTAAAAAAAAAAAGAATGAAAAGACTTGCCAAAAAATAGGGGAGACTATATGAACTAGAAAATCGAGTGCTACCAGAAATTCTGGTAAATTTTTTTTTTTTTTTTAATTACCAAATTAATCCTAAAAAATAAAAATTTTTAAACCTACTCATGACTTAGCCTATAACTATGCTAACAGCATGCATGGAGACTAAGCAAGCTCCTATGGAAGTTCAACTACCACGTCGCCATCATGAAGTACACCCTCTCCACTCGAGGGATGAAAAGTTTGTAACACCCCCCAACCCCCCTCCTTAATATGCTGCCATCATTTCTGGATAACTTTTTGTTTTCTTCGAGCATTTTTAGGCTACAAGGCCTATCAAAAGTAATGGATGCTATCTACTTTTTATGGTTTCCTCCAAATCCTGATCTCAACAAGTCTGGTTGGAATGAGAGAAAGGTTCCTGTTGAGATGAATTTTGTACTCAATGTTTTTTTGAAGATCTAAAGGAAGTACTTTTATTGACAAAAAAATATATAATAATTTTTTAATCCATTAAAATCTATTTCAAACTAATAATAAATTAATATTTATTTACACCTTATTTGTAACAACCCTGGTGAAAATTCCATGTAAAATAATATATAAGGCCACAGTCGATGGGACACGTATTCCAAGCTGAATGGTGGGGGAAACATCATAATGGGGGATGATTCGGTTTACCATGGCTAAGGGAATTGAAAACAACAATGGCTAAGGATTTTGAAAGGCAAGAGGCATTTATTGGCATTTTATTTATGAAAATAATGGAAATTAGGAGAAAAGAAAGGTAAAAGGCAACATGTTACATGTGAGGAGGAAATTGAAGGAAAATAATGGAAAATGAAGAAAATAAAGGCCTCATTAATAAAAAGGCTTAAGAGGATTAGTTGGTAAGCTGTTGACAGGTTTTAGTGGAGCTCTCTTTTATTCCCTCTCTCTCTCTCATATTCTTGGAGACTTAGGGTTTTCTTGGAGCACTCTTGGAGGGTGTGGCATACATGGATTCTTGGAGCAAGAAGGCTAAGGAAGGGTAGGAAAGCACAAGAGGACATCAGGAGCACCAGCTACCACAAGATTAACTTGCAGGTACCGAGTTGAATGTATGATTTCCTCATTATTTTTGGCATACATGGCACATGCATGTGGTTTCTTGGTTGTGATATGTCATTAGTATGGAGGATGGTTGAAATTGATAGTGGATTTTCTAGCCTTTCCATTTCTTGGATAACCATGGTGACTGTGGGTTTATTTTCTTTTTTGTGTTTTTTGTTTGGTTCTCATGTTTCCTTAGTTTTGGTTGCCTTACTATTCCTAGAGCCTTGGCTGGACAAATGCTCTTGAGCCCTGAAATAACATGGGTTGATTTACTAGTCTTAGAGCCTTGGTTGGAAAAACACTCTAGAGCCTTTTATGGGTTGAGTTACTAGTCCTAGAGCCTTGGTTGGAAAAATGATCTGGAGCTCGATAAGAGTTCTAGGTTGAGTTACTAGTCATGGAGCCTTGGTTGGACAAACACTATGTAGCCTAGGAAGGTTAGGATAGAGACCAATCTAATGATGGTTTTGTGATGTCCAACAACGAGGTGGAATCATTGTTTGACGGGTTAAGGCAGATGGCCTCTGGAAGCCCTGGGTGGTCTTTTATTGATGTGTTCTATGAGATCACACATTCATGCTTGGAATATTGCACGGGGGTGAATGGCTGAAGAGAGATTTGGCTCAGCCATTCTGCGGTCAGGTGGAATGTGGAAGTCCCATCCTAGGTTTCGATTTTGCATCGTCAATAAAAGGTTATTTCTCCTTGTATATCTATGATAATTATGATGGATTATATGTGGTTTATATTTCATTGTTATTTCTGTCCCTATTATGATGGTTATTTACATGTTTTATGACAACAACCATGAGTGGCTCTCATCATGCTCTTACTTGTTATTCAATTATCAATGTATCTATGGCCTAATGTCTGAAATGGTAGTTAATGTGATAAGGAGACAATGCTTCATGGTGAATTTTAGATAAGTATCATACCCCTATGCTCATATCTACTACTTACACCTATAGGTTGCATATTTACTAAGTGTTTGACAAAATTCCTGTCATGGCTAGTAGTGGTCTAGTCAAGGTCTTGAATAAGTATTTTCTTTAGTACTATCACTTCCATGTAATTTAATTGAATTGAAGAGATGGTTCAGTTCTGGAAGTGACCTGGGCTTGGGCCTAAAAAAGTGGCTCAAACCCCAGAGTCACCAGCGTAGCACTAACAAATTGGGTCTCTGGTCATTGGCATACAAGATTATGAGAGTGACTTTGGGGTTACAATTGCATGCATTCCTTTTCATGGGAGCGAGTTTGGGTTTAATTCATTTAAATGTTAGGTTAAATCAAGGATTGAGCACCTAGAGTGGTGAATTAGCTCTTGGGTTGTTGAAGCACCTTAGGGAGGTTTGTGTGTTGTGTTTCTGTCCATTCCATTTCCTTAAGGTTACCTAGGAGGTTGAATCATATCATAGTATCCTCTCATCACAAGTTTACCCCAGCTGGGCGATTTCTTCTAAAGGTAGATGTGGGAGTAGGGTGTTATAGAGTGGTATTAGAGCATGGTTTTGATATCCTTGGGTTGTGTGTTGATTATGATTTCATGTTGGTTGCATATTTGTTCATTATGCATTTAGTCCATATGCTTGTTGCATTTTCATGGTGTTGATCATGGTCGTAGTGATGTCACCATGTGAATATTGAAGGTGTTGTCATGGAGTATGTCTTCCTACATGTCTGGTTGATTATGCAGATGTCATGCATGTATGGTCTTCATTATAGTTATGCATTAATAGTAGGTCAAACATGCCTTGTGGAGTCATGGTATGCAATTTATGTCATCATCATACTATTGGTTCTTATGATTCTAATGTGTTGGCTAAGATAGAGCAACAGATGCATATCATCATAATGAGGTTGCAACATTGGAATTTGCGGTAAGATAAGATCGTCATATAGGTATTGTATGTTTGGCATGCAGGTATGTAAGTCAAGGATTTTTATATGCATTAGTTTTGTGTACATTAGGTTTATGTACATGTCTTTTGATGTTATGGTGTTATAGACATGTTTGGGCACTTCAACCCCAATCACAAATGTCCATAAACTGAGGGCTCTTTAGTCCCTAAAAGGGTTGCTTCACTACCTAAAGGAACAAGGTCAACTGATTACATCATCTCCCAGAAGTTCTCCACTGAAAACTGCTCATAAATGGTCAAAACTGGACCATACTGAAATCTCCATGCAGGGGGTGCGATGCATATCACCTTCCCAATGTATAGGGTGCGATGCATACTATTTTGATCTTCTGTAGGGTGCGATGGTCGGGAATGGAAAAATGGCAGGGACCAAAATGCGAGGTGGAAGATCATGGAATCTTCCAGAAGCTTCCCCTCTAACACTTGCCACTCCATTTTCGACCAGGGATGAGTAAGATATCTTCATTCTCCAAGTGGAAGCAGGAACTATCAGAGAGAAGACACTAATCAAGATCCCAAAAGATGACTCACCTCTCTATAATCATCTTTATATGGATCCCTCATCACAGAGATCTAGAGGCTAGAATTTTGTAATCAATAGAGAAGTGTTGTCAGTATTCTTGTGTACATTCACCGTGTTGGGTGATTTTTCTTTGCTTGAGGTGAAAGAAGGGCTTCTTAGCTGGAGGATGATGCTGGGTTAGAGTTGTTCATGGTTGTAATCCTCTTTCTACTTTTATCTAAATAAAGCTATTCTTGTTTCCTTCCATATCCTGGTGTACTTGTTTGTATGTGCTTGTATATGGTTAATGTACATCTGATCCTACATTATTTGTGAATTTAGATCCTTGTTTCTTGCATAGTAGTATGTTTCTGTGATTCTACAGGTCCCTTTTGAAGCTGAGCAGACAAAGAGCGAGCAGCAAAACTCTATCAAGAAGGAGAGGGAATCGAACGCAAGACTCAGATTGGCCCTCTTGGTTCTCCTCTCATCTATTTTCATAAAAGGAATCAACAGTAGACTTTGATTGTTTGTTTCTAAGATAACCACACATCTTAGTGGGAATAGTAGCATCCGTGTGGACACTATTCCCGTATAACAAAATGGTGACTCCGCTGGGGAGCGACTAGATTACTTATTAGCCTATCTATCCTTGTTTCTTTTATAAACATACAGACGGAGCCTGAAGTCAAGCCAGCTAGCCTTCAAACTGTATTCGTCATACGAATGCAAAGTAGATCAATTCTGCTTTAGTCAATCTCCGGGGTTTTGTTTATAAATTAAACAATAGATCTAAAAGCGATCTAATTTCCCTAAGTAGTGGCTTTAGTAACCTCTAAAATCACCCCTGTGTTTTTACATACATTGATCTGTACTTATTCAGCTTAAACACCTGAACTAAACTGCAAAGTGTGAGTGAATTCTCATTCAGAGTCTCGCACTGTAACCATCGCACCTTACCTTCAAGGCAGCCTATATGCATCGCACTTCCCTAATGGAGTAACTCCGCTGCATACTAAGTTCACTGTGTAACAGGTGCGATGGTTAGGGAAGACTGATTTTACCCTCCGACTGTGGATTTTTCTCACTGTTTTCAGTCTTATTCAAGAGTTTTTGTTGTCTGTTATCAGCGTTCTTCTGTGAATACTCCCTTCTCTTGCATTATTCCGCCTCCTTAGTGCAAAGAACTATAAACGTTTTTTTATGTATTGTGCATCGTTTTAGTTCTTTTTTGCAAAAAATAACATAGTCAAACTGTCGTCTCTAGATCTGAAAGTGTTGTAGCTGTCATTTTCAGTTTTAGAAAGCAATCACATTGTTTTAGATAGTTGATTATATGGTTATCATTGCATAAGACTTGATTTACTAGTTTTAAAGTGTCGAAAAGAAATTTCCATTTCAAAATCGTAAAGTGTCTCTCTCATTTTCACTTCATTTTGAAAAAGAATTTTGTTGAGTATAGTCGCTTTAAAAGTATTTCAATTTTTCACATAGTTTCCTTAGTGTCATTTACACATTAAGAGAACTGAAAACCAATACATGCATGTGCATTTGCATCTTGAATGCTTGGCTTGATTTAGGACTATGCATATTAGCGTGTGCTCTGTGCTGAAGAAAAGATGCTTGACTTTCTTCCCCTTAGTAGCTAGGATTTTCATTGCTGAAAGAAGATAAAACATCTATTTATCATCTTAGACTGCATTTAGGAATTATACATACATCACGTGGTGAACCTGAAAAGAAAATTGCTAAGAAAGATCAACTTAAAATAAATCTCAATGAATCTAACAACGCTTTGGAACTTAACGCAACATCTAAAGGTCTAGGCTAGAGATGTATTCTGGCATCATAAAGCCTGGTAACTATTGCTTTTAGTGCTGGTTGGGTGATTCCTCCACTCTGAGATGATAAGTGCCAATACAGACTTGTGCTCCCACGTACCGTCGCGTATATATTGGTAGACCACTATAGGCTGCATCCTTTATCCTTAGGAAGTCATGTCTGTCGCCCTATCAATCGTAATGCACCGAACACAGCATTCAGGAAGATTGACTGATGTACCGTAAAATGTATTCTGCAGTTTTACGATTGGATTGGTAATCCTCTCTGCCTAGATCTCCAGAGAAGTCCATTTTTCTCCTTTTCAGACTCCTTAATGGAAAAGGTCCTCTGAGCACTTGTCACTTCAAGCTCAATAAAAATTGAAGGTGACTAGAGTCAACTTTTTTTTTTTCTTGACTCTTTAAAATTGAAAAAAAAAGTTGTCTCCAAGCGTCTAAAAATTTATTTTAAATTGGAATAATGTCACAAATTCCCCTGTTGATCTTCAGGTTCATAAAATGGAGTCGACCAACCAAGGATTTCCCTATGAAGGAAATCCTAGTCCCTTCCTATCTTGGGGAGATGTTGGTCCACCCCATATGGCCACTTTGTCACTTCCATGATTGACAATTGGTTTGCCAGTCTAGCTCTTCTCTACCTTTGTCGTTTAGAATCCCACAATTCCTGAACAGTCTAACCAGCAACTAGACAACACTAGACTTGCTTCCCAACCTTCTACTTCATCTGATTCTCCTTCTCCTCCTCCATCTTCGCTTGATAAAGCTGATAAAGCTAAAATTCAAGTAACTGAGAAGAGGAAGAAGAAGAAAGAGAAAAAGGAAAAGAAGAAAAAGGAACCAAAATCAAAAGGGAACAACCAGGAATCATCTAGCGAAAATCCACACACCGCACAGTCAAAACCTAAATCTCCTTGCGTCATTTGCAATGGAGACCACTATCATCAAGATTGTCCCTACATCCCTCGGATCTTAAGGGACTGGTATCCTCATTTGCACCACCCGATAGCATCAACCTCTGGCGACCATGTTGAATGCTCACCGTCGACCAGTGAAAGTGAAGCATATGGACAAAGAAGGAATCCTAGAATTCCTTGTAAGTTGTGTGAAGGCGATCACGCCGTCGACTGTTTTCCCTTCCTTGAAGAGGCTAAAAGAATTTTAGATAATCTTTCGGTTTCACCGTTACAACTTCCTCCTGAATATCAAAAACTATTGCCGAGTCCTCCACCGGTTGAAAATCTGGCTGGCCCATCCTTATGGTTAGCCAAAGCACCTATCATTGAAAATTAATCTTCGGAATCCATACCAGACGAAAGTCAAAGGGTCGATACGGCAGTTGACCCGGTATTTCCTTCGGAATGTTCATCCTTGAACGATACCATCACTGAAGAGAAAGAGAACGACACCATTCAAATTCTTTTCATCAACACCGACTTCGATGAGCTTGGGGCAGTCCTCCCGTTCCTTTACCGCAGGAAGGAAGTTCATCAGAGTCCTACATGGCCGTCTATTCGGTCCCACCACCAAGCAACCTAGTGGTTTCCTTCAACTGGAACCTACTAGGAAGAACCCATTTACCAGCCAGTGTACCATTCAGAATTATTGTACAAGCTTACAGAATGGTCATGGTTGGTACCATCATCGATGAAGGGGATTCTGTGAGTATCCTTTCCTCAACTGCTTGGAAAGCGCTTGGTTTGCCACCGCTTTTGCCTGAAATGAGAAATCTAACAGGCTTCGATAAAGGAACCAGTCGACCTTTAGAGATCCTTCCAAATGTGCCCATTACTTTGAGAAGGAAAATTGTTCACATGAACGTTATGGTAGTTCAAGTACCTTTAGATTACAATCTACTCCTTGGATGCGACTATATTTATTGCATGGGAGCCATCGTCTCCTCACTCTCTAGAGTAATGTGTTTTCTGCATGAAGGAAGAATGGTCAAGCTCGTAGACCAAATGTCATTCCCTAGTTCACACATTGCAAATAGTCAAATGCCATCCCTGAATGGTCTTTTCACGCAAGAAATGTCTCATCAGTCTCCAGTCCGTCCACCCGATGAGCGTGAGTGATTTGGGAAGATGTGACTAAAACCTAGTGGGCATGCACCCTGGTCTGCTTCGGCATGAAAACTCTGGGTATAGGGTAGGTTTCGGCGAAGGATATATGACTAGTCTGACACCCGTCCGTCTAGGAAAAGGGAATTAGACCAGATAAGATACCTTCATTAGAAGGTAGGCCTTTCCCGATAAAACAAATGCTTTGTCTGCAAATTGAGGGGTAAGCTGGAAACTCTACTTCGCTATACCTGGGGGCATGCAAACCTTTCCACATGCAAGTGAAGAGCGGCTATTTATTTTTTAAATTTGTAGGACCTCTAACCCATTAAACCCGTAAGGCTAGTCGTTTCCTAACTTGCATAAAGAAAGGATTCATGGCAAAGCTTTAGAGATGTAAGCCACTTCAAAATAGCATCTCGAAATGAGACATTTTCATCATACGAATGGCGAGCAATGTTGTCGCAGAGTTCAAGCTCGTTAAAAAATAAACTCTCCACGAGCAGTTTTAGTGCATAGTTCATGCTCGTTAAAAAATAAACATAAGTCATGAGCAAGTGTTTCTCCCCGCATTTAAGCTCATTAAAAAATGAACGGGTAAATAACCATCGTGAATGTCTTATCGCCAGCTTTTGAGCCTTGGTCGTGTTCTCACCATCACCTCCAATCTGTTTTTAGTCGATCATTCACCCCCATATGATTGTTCACCCCTTCGAGGAACATCTGCAAAGAGTGACTCTGCTAGCCATCCTTGTAACACTGTCGTGATTGGAAAATTCCAAACCTTACCTAGAATCAGCTGCTACCCGAAACCATCACTCGTTCCTCGAAGATGAGTCTTCTTTAAGCTCTTTTCACCTGACTCGTAAAATATGAAAACATTGCTGAGAGATTGGCCTCTCCGACTCATTAAAAGGCATCGGAAGTGCTATCCCTCCTCCAAATTTCAATATTTTTGGACCTAAGGGATTATTACACAAAAATATCGAGCGCTTGTCTTGTTCGGCTCGTTAAAACTATTGAAAATTCATCCCTTTTGTATTATTTTATGCTTTTTTGGACTTAAGGGATTATACAACGAAAAAAAGAATCTTCGGAGTCCTTCTTTCTGTTTCTTTCAGACTCTCTAAAAATTGAA
>APFE031094664.1:0-19734 GCA_000404065.3 Pinus taeda | reverse complement strand
AAAGGAAAATCGAACATATATATATATATATATTTAAAGCTTTAGAATCATTTAAAAGAAACTAAAACTAATTCTAAGCTTAAAACAAATCAAAAGTAAAAAGTCTGAATCTAAAACTATGTAACAAAGTGAAAAACGAATATCAAAACTTGAGAACCCAACCCTAAGTAAACAAACGCATAAAAAAAAAGGAATTTCTAAATGGTGTATATCGTATTGTTTCTACAGGTCGAAGAGTTTGACGGCGGCAGGGAGGAATGGCAACAACGTGAAGGAGTTAGGGAGCTGGAGCAGCGTTTGGGCAGAGATGATTTCGAATGCTTGCAGATTGAATGCAGTGGGGCGCGTTTTGATGGCAAGAAGAATGATATGCAGCAACGGCGTATGGCAGCAATGGATGCAAGTAGCAAGGAAGATTGTGATGGAAATGGGGAAGAAACGCGGGGAAGGAGAGAGGACTAGCAGAGAGGAGCAAAGGAAAGTTGGACGCAGGTAAAATGTTTTGCAGGTGCAGACAATGGAATGCAACGTAAAGAATGAAATCGTGTGGATGCTAAACGCAGCAAAGCTAGAACGATGGACATTTGCAGGTTTGGAAATGAGCAAGTGCAGATGAGGCAGCGTGAGGATATGCAGCAGTAAAGGAAACACAGAGGTGGGAAGAACTACGTAAAAGGTTTGAGTATCGAAGGGAGCAGCTGAAGAGATGAACGCAGGAGGTATGGCAGCAATCCAGCCTGCCCTAAAAATATTTCAAAATTTTTTCCTTTTCCTGCAACAAAAATAAACCACGAACAGCAAAACCACTCTGATAAAACCCTCAGAAATCTTCAGAAAACCCTGCAACCTGTACTGAAAAAACAAACACCCAGAGAATACATATGCAAAAAAAAAAACTAAAACCCTACAAACCAGCTACAATATTTACAGTGTCATGACTCTACAACAACCAGATTTGTCAATAATCCTTAATAATATTTTTAGAATTTCAGATTTATTATGAGATACTTCAGAAATCTTTCATGCAATTCAAAAAATAAACTTTAAATGACAGACCCAGAATCGACACTGGCTGGGCTCTACAAGAGAATGCTTTTCGGAAGTTGGCTAGTTCAGCTTAGAACTTTCCCAAACGCCCGTTAATCTTCTCAATCTGGATTTCCTATACAGCTCACTTTAGCTATTAATAAAGAGGGAAAAACAGTACTAAATTCCAAATCCAATGGAGATACCTGCCATTTTTTCCAGAAATTCTCCTACTATTAAAACCCTAGTGAGTGAACAAGATACTTGTGTTCAACATCACTCTTCATCAAGCTATTACTAATGGCTGAAAATAGAATTATGTAGAAAATAAAGCAGCTTACAGCATTTCAGGATAGTAACACTAGCAAGATTTCAACCCCAAAATCTTTCTTTATTTGCAAAAAAAAGTTTACAAGAGAGCTTTCTTCAGCACAAGACTCACAGATCGAATGATCTCGAATGACCCCTAGCACCCTATTTAAAAAAAAAAATTCCCAACCGCTAGTTCAAGTGATCCATGTCAAAATGATCTCGACCGTCGATGAGGATCAAGATATCTTTCAATCTCATCCATCAAAATTTTAATAAATTAAAAGTTAAAATTTTGCATTTGTTTTCTCAAAATTTTGACTTATTTTATCATTTTATTTTATTTTATTATATATGTGTGTGTGTGTGTGTGTGTGCGTTTATTATTATTTTTATCTATTATTTGATTTTTTAATTTTCTTAATTTTTTAATTTTTATTTTTGGATCCTCGAATTTAGCCTTTGGAAAAATCACCTAGGACCTAGGACTTAAGACTTATGAGAGGATTAAAACATTTCCTAACCCTCAAGACACTTTACATCATGACTTTTACAATTTTACATCTCAAGGGGAAAAACCCATTTGACATAGACCCTCATAGACCACCCAGTTCTGCGACCAAATATAATCTAGCATATCAACGCACTAGGATTCCCCTAAGATTTTAATGACAAAATTCATTTCGGCTTTGGGTTAGGCTGAAGGAAAGCTTTGCCGATCATGGATCGGTGAGACAAAAAACTTTCCAGAACGTAGATTATCACTAAAAAATTAGGTCCACCTAGGCAATTTACATACATGACTCATATCCACTAAGATTATTTACAATTTACACATGCAGATTGCGTTTAAAACACAACACGATCAGGTTGATGATGGAAGTCGAACGGCACGGACACATCGATCAAGCGCTATCCCTTTTGCAAAAAGAAAGGGGTGTACCGCTATGGGTAGTTGACACGTAGTGGTCAACAAGGACAAATATGCAACACTGCAACAATTTTAAAGAGGATTAATGGCTATTTGGAGTCCCTAATGTCCTGACTCCTAGGTCTTAAATCTCAGCATGCTTAATACAGTCAAAGTTCAAATGTTTTAGGTTCCCAAGGTTTGATTCATCTGTGGATGTGTTTTCAAAATTGAATGCATTTGTACTTTGCACTGTTGTACATCATCTGCTCAATGTTATCAATCAATGTTACGAGGGGAAGACTATTTGAATGTTGCGAGAATATTGTAAGTGCATAGGTGGCACACTAGGTTGTCATAGATGTAATCAGTGTTGATAATATCAGTATCGGCAAAATATCGGCCAGGGTCTAGAAAACATCTTATCGGCAAATATCGGGAAGCATAAAAAATCAGATTTTTCAGATTTTTAAACATAGCCAATATTTTCAAAATATGGTGATATTTTGCCGATATTTTCAAAATTTCGCGATATTTTGCTGATATTTTGAAAATATCCCAATATTTTCAAAACGGAATATATCGCGATATTTATTCAGTGATATATTGTTTTGCCAAAAATATCGCGATATTTTCGAATATCTCTGATATTTATTGCCAATATTATCAACATTGGATGTAATAATGAGGAACTTAGAGGACATAATAGATATGGTAATACATGAGAACGGAATATCTTATTAAGTGTCCTTAAGGGAATATAATTGGTTATTTTATCCCTCGTATTGCTTGATGGTTCACCATCTGATTTTCATTAATGAGGAACTTAGAGGGCATAACAGATATGGTAATACATGAAAATGGAATATCTTATTAAGTGTCCTTAAGGGAATATAATTGGTTATCTTATCCCTCGTATTGCTTGATGGTTCACCATCAGATTTTCATCACATGTGACAGAGACATACAAAATGGCAATTATTGATTATCGATAGACACAGGCATTATTATGGATACATGCCCTTTCCCTGGCACTTCATTGTGGCATGTCCAACCACTACTCAAAAGCTGTTGTGCAGTGTCTAGAGGAGAATGACTGCTTGCACAGTGTTTTTGTTACTACTAAAGCATTTAGGATATTCATTGCTCGATTATTGATCTATTAGTGGTTGGATAATTTTGTACCTTGGTTACAGGACATGACTTATCTTCATTATTTGGTTATCTACCATGGTACTCACTTGTCATTTTGAATTTGCACCGTATTGGAAATATTTCTAATGATTTATACCATGGTTATGTAATGTGCCTTGTCTCCCTCGTTAGCATCAGCATATTGTTGAGTTTGTAGCTCAAGCAGGTATTTAAACACAGACCTTGTGTCTAAGCGTGCAGAAGTCGCCCACATTTCACGTTAGAATAGTTGTTGATGTAACTTAGTCTAAGTTAAAATTAAGAAAAAGTACGGAATTATATGTTGCCTTATTGAGCTAAAATAAAAACTTTGATAAAGTTAATTATTTACTTTAGTGATTAATTTTTTATCTTACTCGTCGATCTGGAGTGAGGCAAGATCTAATCTTTGTTGTCCATCACTTTGAGAATAAGGTTAGGGTTAGGATTAGGGTTTTGGTTCAATGTAATGTTATAAAGCAATGCTAAGGTGAGGAGATGAGACACAACAACAACACATGATGGAGAAAGGCTTCTCAATTAGCGTGTTCTGGGTTCAAGAGAGTGTAGTGAGGTTGGCGACCAGTGTTGTAGTTTTGTAGATTTGTATTTTCTCCCATTATCCCTGGTACGGACCCCAAGTAAGTTTTGTGATTAAATTATTAATGAAATACTATTGATTCAGCATAAATTTGTTTATATGTGTGATTCAGATCGAGTAATTTTTTTGCTTCCGCTTTATTTTTTATGTTAGCAATTTGGTCGTGTATGCATTTTTTTAATAATTGTTGGGAACCGAATACTAGGTGTTGGGTTCTGAAAGTCTAACATGCAATCAGAGTCGAAACTCTGAATCGATCTTAGAATAGGGTTTTAGGTTTGTGTCGAATCGTCAGAGCCAAGTAAGTTGGGATCATACAAATCCGAATTTTTCTTAAAGGCTACGAGATATTTTTTGGGCCAAGGAATTTTTTTTAAGGGCCAATTATTTTTACCACGAAAGAGAAAAAAAGTAAAGAACGAAGGCAATTTTTTTTAAAAGAAAAAAAAGAAATAAAAAAATGTTGAGTGGTGGTCGGCAACCGGGCCAGCTAGCCAACCCACTGACACAAAAACAGCCGCACACCCAAAAACAACACAAATTGACTAATGCAGAAAGAAAAAAGTGGGTCGAGACAACATTTCAACAGTGTGTCTGCAACACCATCGCACAGTGAAAAAGACATTGGTCGGAGGGGAGGCCAAACTAGATCGGTCACCAGAACAAGGGACCAGACACCACAACAAATTGGTTGAGTGTAACGATTAAAAGTCATATACGTAGTGGAAATTTTTAAAATACTTCAAAGACGTAAATTTCCATTGTAATACATGTAACTGTATATTTAATGTTGTATATTGAATCGATGTAAGATATGAGATTATTACAAATGAGAATGAAGGCCTGCTTATTTTCCCTAGGCAGGTGCCCTTTCATGAATGGTCATGTCTTTAAGACATGCCTTTTCATTACTAACTAACTAATCATTAGTTAATAAATTATATTTATTATTTTTATATCAATTATATTCATAACATTGCCTCTCTCTTCCAGAAGTTTTGTCCTCAAAACTTATTGAGAATATCTTCTTGTCGCTGAACTTTCATCTACGTTGATACAAGATGATATGATGCTCTAAGTGATTGACAAAATTGTCGTACTAAAAACGAATCAGACCATCCTAGATTAATCTTTTGTGGAATCTTTTGATCTCTAGAAATTTGTGATGAATAGTTATCGTAGGAATAGACTCTGCAAACTTCAATATTCTTGGGGACATAAATTTGTCGTAAGTGATACTCGTACATATATTGATTGGAAAGTTTACTTTTGTGATCCAAATGTCGATAAATAGTCATTTTGGTTGGACTTTCCCTTATCATGTTAGTGGTTCTTTCCTAATTTCCTTCAGCTACTGTTGTTGTTGAGTTGGCTACTGAATCATTATTTGGAATGTCCATCGTTTGAACTGCAACTTCTGCATGTCTTCACTCAAGTAGGTTTATCCTCTACTTGAGTTATGATTTTGACTGGATCAGTATTTGTTTTTTTATCTTCAACTTTGACTGAAACGACTGGAGACTTCAATACTACTTCTTGAAGTTGTTCTAACTTTGTCATTTCATGATTTCTTGTCACTTTTAAGCTTCTTTATTTGTGTAAGTGAGGCTTGGTTATGATTCCTTAGACGTGAAAGTTCACCATTTTCTGAATTGTTGATTTGTCCTTAGTATCTTTCTCTTTATCTTTTACATTTTTTATTTGTTCTAATAATTTTTTATTAAGGGTTTTTAGATACAGATTTTCCTTTTCTTTTTCTGATAGATTTTCCTTTAATTCCTTATCAGAACTTTATTTTCTTGTTTTAGTATTTGTTTCTTAACCTTGGACTTTTTTATCTGTGAAAGTAATTTCTCATTGTCGTCCCTTAGACGCCAAATTTCTTCGTTGCTTTCTATTGATTTTTCATGAAGCTAATCTTTCAGATTTTTATATTTCCTTTTTTAGGCTTCGTTCTTTTGTTGAAGTTTTGCGATTTTTTCTTTTAATATTTTAATTTGTGTTTGGACATTATCTTGATATTCTTCTAAAGTAAACAATCTTCAACATTTTGGACAAGGTATTGTGCAATTTTTAAAAATCGATAAATACCGATCTTTTGTTCGACAAAATGGACATCTGGTCCAAAATGTAGAATTATATATGGAATCCATAGTTTCTTTGTTCATCTTTGAATTAGACTCCATTCGCTTTTTTCTTCAAAAATGGACTTCTTTAAAATAAGTGCCATTTTATTTGATAAACTTGAACACCTTTATAAATTCCTTTAACTTTTATTTTCCCCATTTATATATATTTTTCCCACTTAAAAAAAGGTAATATAACTCCACTATTTAAATAAAATGCACCTTATATTTATTATATTGCTTTTAAAAAGTAGTCTTCCTTTGTTATAACTTGTTATCCTTATGTCTCTTTATAGTTCTAGATTTAACCCCTTATAAACTTTAATATATGGATCTTTTAAATAACCTTTTACATTTACTCGCTTGTACTTATATTATTTTCATAATTTTATGCTTAACTTTTTCTTTAAATAACTTTTTAATATATTACTTCTCTTTATATATCTTTTATTTATAATTTTTTTTATTTTTTTTGAAGAGTTACAACCCTAGTAAAACATGGCTATTCACCTCTTTGGGGTATAATATAAAATATATGTCCACTTATGTGCCTTTGACTTTGTTAATTTTCTCCACGTAAAAAGTAAAACTTACCAATCACATTTAGAGATTTTGTATTCATTTTGTTCTTATTTTACCTTGAAAATACCATGGGTTGCTCAAACCACGAGCTTGTAAACCACTTAATGAAAAATAAAGATAATATTATCTACTCTTCTTCTCTTACGTATAGTTTTAAAGATATTTGGAAAGATTCCTTTTTGACTTTATAGAACCTTTTTATATATATGAATGTTCTCATTCAAAATTTACATCGGACTAGCTTTTTTTTACTAAAATCATTGAAATGTTAATGACCAAAGGCCTTATTATTATTATTATTATTATTTTATTTAACTCTTTTCTTTTATAATCTTTTTTCCAATTCTTTTTGTTTTTTCTCCAAAGCCTGACTGAAAATGGAAAAACTCCAACTTGCGTAGTGAAACGCTTTAGTTGTGACAACAAGTTGATGGCCAAAGCCCGAGATCTGCCAACGTGGCTTTGATACCAATGTAACGACCAAAAGTCATATACGCAACAGAAATCTTTAAAATACTTCAAAGACGTAAATATCCATTGTAAGACATGTAACTCTATATTGAATATTATATATTGAATTGATGTAAGATATGATATTACAAATGAGAACGAGGGCCTGCTTATTTACCCTAGGTAGGAGCCCTTTCATGAATGGTCATGTGCCTCTTGATTACTAATTAACTAACCATTAGTTAATTAGTTATATTTATTATTATTATATTTATTATTTTTATTATTTAAAATTAGTGAGTGTTTGTTGACATCCCGATAGGGGAAACACAAGATTGATCGACACAATCAAAGGCTTCAGTGGCAACAGGCAAAAAATTAGGTCACGGGCAGCCGACAATTGCCTAGATCGTGAATTGTAACAAAGTTGCAGATCGGAGGACTTAATAGTACTTGGATTCAGGGATTAGTGTCGAAGTCAGAGTAAAAAAAAGTGCATAGGGATCACAATCACTAGTTGGAGAGAGCTACTAAAGTAGCAGGCTAGTTTAAGAGGGGCATCAAGGCCTGTGAAGGAGAAGGCACCAGCTCTGTCAAAGAAAGTAAATTGTTGAGTTTATTCTTTGAAGTGTGTCCATCAAGAAGGATTGGACAATGTTGATATTTTGAATTTGATTGTATAGTGATTTGCAGGGTTGATTACTATGAGACTCTGAGTAAATCAAGGGTTGCATACAAGGAATATCAACAGACAATGGGTCAACCACATAATTAAGAGGGAGAAAAAAGGGGTTAAAAAAAAATATTATTGTTGGCTAGTGGGGTTTGAGATGGCTATTGGGCTTATGTTATGAGGACACGTTGGACAGGACAAGGAATTTTAGCCCATGGAAGGAACAAATTGTTTGGTTGTTTGAGGAGCAGGAGTTCTTGGACATCATGGAAAAGGTTGTCCTAATTCCTGTAGATCCTACTCAGTTTATTGAGTTTAATAAGAAGAAGTGAAAGCCAAGAGAATAATCATGCACTCCATTAGGGACCATATTAAACCTCATGTGACAGTAAAGAAGTATGCCTATGAGATGTGGTCATCCTTAACCAAGTTGTACCAAAGTTCAAACCAAATAGGGAGATGGAGTTGAAAGAGAAACTAAGAAATGCCAAGATGTTTGAAACTGACACAGTTGCATCATACCTAACTAAGATCACTCACATTAGAGATGACTTGGTAGCAGTTGGGGAAACTATTGCTAGTGAAGAGTTGGTCAGATCAACCCTTGTTGATTTTCTTAGTGCAATTAAGGTTAGCACAATATTTCAAAAATTTTGATAATTACTTTTGATGTAGATCTTCTTTTAACTTATTCCAATATATCATTCAGCAATTATACTTCAGAAATTCAACCATAAAGAACAGTGGAATAGTAGAGATCACAACACATAAAAGAAGACAAGATTTACCTTAGGAAAACCCACAAAGCAGAGAATCCCAGCAACCGTTTTCAATAGAAAAATTATTCTCGTTCAATGAGAGACACACCTAGACCCATGGTCAACCCTGTTATTCTCCTCCAAGTCAAGTCACCCAATCTGATCCTACGCTTCACTCTATCTGTCTGACCCAGAATTTCAACCCTCCTGCAATAGCCAGTTGCACCAAAAATTTCGGCCTTGCAACAGTTGCCCTAGTAACCTAGAAATTTCGGCAACTTGTAACAATTGCCCTAATAACCCAGAAATTTCAACCCCTTGCAATAGTTACCCCTGAAAAATGCGAACTACAAAGAGAGAGACTAATCCATGTGTGCGAGTTGTCGGAGACAGAGAAAAGAGATATTTCATCCCCCTTCTTTTTCCTTCTTGTTCTTCACTTGCTTGCCCAAAAACTGTTGTGTGCGAGAGAATACGAATGCTCAATTGGAGGAGGCCAGGCTCCCTTTATATGATAGTTTGTGTTGAGTGAATGGGTATGTCCCTTGGCCAAGCCCGACTTAACATAGAGGGAAGCTCACTTGTCAATCTTGGAGCCAATATTTACATTTCAAATTTTCATCTTTAAAAAGTCACAATGGGACTTTCACACAAAATAAATTTTCCTTTGACTCAAGCATTTAGAAATAAGTTTTACAATGATTTTTAAATACAATTACATCAAGTGAACAAATGTACATTATGAAGACAGACCATAGTTACAAATTCAACACTCCCTCTTAACTAGGGAGGTATTTATAATCATTGTCATAGGTGTTCTTAGATTGAACAATTCCTCTAAAGAAAAAGGTTATCCATCATTACCAGCATCATCATTTATCATCAACATCTGCTAGTGGCCATATTTGGGGTGGTACCAAACCCATGGCAATGTTATCAGCATATTAGGACCCACTACTACAGGGCAATCAGTCCTCGAATCCCATGGCCTATACCTTCCTCCAGAGTGATTGGTCCATGAATCCCATCGCCTCTACCTAGGCCAAAATGTTGAGACCCTCAACTAGCAAGCACTCACTCACCTTTCTTGGTGAGCACTCTAGGCCAAGACCGCGATCAAACCTATGCTGGTTGGTGATCGGATCTAGACACTGAAAGGACCTCACTCCACCCTATTGGAAAATCGGGAGGCTTCATGATTAAATTAGATTTTCCTTTCTTATATAATTGTTTGTGAAATTAGTTGGCTTATTATTAATTTTTATTCTGATTCTTTCATCAAACAATTACCACAACTTGAACATGAAGATCACAGAAACAAAAGAATCCAAGATATAGGCTCCAAGCCAGGGCAGAACCCCTCAAAGGAGAAAACCCAGAAAATTCTCTTCTTATAAAATCAGATCAAAATTGACATATCCAAGACCCATGACCACATAAAACTTTCGCCTCTAGATGCCAAGTCAAACCTTCCTTCTTTCCAACAAATCCGTCAGCAAGAGATTAGCAACAAGAGATGTACCAAGGCAAAACTTCCACAAATTCTAGCTCAAGAAGAAAAATCCTCTTTCAGACTTCAGCCCTCCACTTCTCCTATGTCCTCTTTGCAATATTTTAGATCACCATCCATCAAGTGTGTGTCCAAATGAACTCCATCTTTCGTCTATTTATATTGTCCAGAGGGGGTGTGAATAGACACGTCCTTTTGGGTAGGGCCGACTTGGCATCTAAAGGGTTTTTTACCCAAAAATACATATTTAAAAAATGAATTTTCTTTTTCTTTTACAATAGGTCCAAATAGGACTTTGATTCAAAAACCTAGAAGCTTGAAGAACATGCTTGTCTAGAAGAAAAAAAATAAATTTTCTTTTTCCTTTCTTTGGTTTTTTTTTGTTTTATTGAATACATAATGGTACAAAATATGAAGACCGAAACTAGTTACATTCTCCAACACTCCCTCTTAACGAGGGAGGTATTCATAATTGTACACTTGGTACAAGAATACTCTCAAACTAAAATATTCTCATAAAAAGAGTCAAATTAATAAGTTATCTTTAAGCATCAACATCATAGCCAACATTTTCAAAACAGCAAGGCCTTGACTAACAAGCTCTATCTTTCCACTAGATCAAAGCACAATGCTAGGAGGCTTTATGTGAGACACCACACTACCTCTTAAGGTACATAACCCCATCCGGACGTTCATCAGGGATGTCCTTTTATGATTATTCTTGTCTTGGATTAACACATCCTCAAAGAATATCCTCTTCGATTACTCTTATCTTGGATCCCCTGTACAATCATCAAAGAGTGTCAATCTACGGGGCTACTCCCTATCTTAGATTCCCAATCCTCAAGGAGTACCAGTCTCAGATGCTTATCTAAATCCGGACCCCATTCTCCTTCCTTGTTAGCAAGTGCAACTAGGGGCTAATTCCCCTTCCTAGAAGCCTTTTATCAATAATATATATATATATAGAGAGAGAGAGAGAGAGTAATTAACTAATAATTAGTTTTGAAGATTCATGTCTCTAAGGAGATGACCATTCATTGAAAATAGCTCATACTCACGTAAATAACATATTTACCATAAGTCACTGCCCACCATAATTGAAGCAAGTATTTGCATAAAAGATGGGATAAGGAAAAATAGATGTAAATAAATATACTTAGCAGGAGTTACTACCCACCATTAGTTAAAGGTTCTTCAACACTTTAACAAATATGGGTAAAAATGTAAATGTGTAAACTTACTAGAATTTAATTTACAAATATATGTGATCCAATTTACAAAGAGACATGCCTCTTGGGTATCTTCAGTATAAAATTCACTTGAAACTTTTCATTTTATACAATGCACTTATCATCTCATATCTTCTTGTACTTATTGTTGATGATCTATCTACAATTATTGTCAATGATGATCTAAAGTGAATGTTACTAAAGTTTTAATGCGATTGCTATTGGAATACGAAATAAAGTGGTTATTGGGCTAATAAGGCATTGAAGTAATTGTTGCAAGCATAGAACATACCATAAAATTTAACATGGTATTAGAGCCCACGCAAAGACAAGCCCAAGGAACAAGAGAAGCAATCACTATTGAATAATTGTTGTTGTTGAAACAAGTCTCTATGGCTACTCACTCTTATTTCAAGACAGAGGATAAACTCAATGACAAATCAGATTATCATGCCTGGAAGATGACTCTTGATTTGACCTTGGAGGAACATGAAGTGTTGGATTATGTGCAAGGGAAAGTGGTGGAGCGTCCTTCCAATGCACCTGCTACTGCTAGAATGAAATATAGAAAACGAGAGGTCAAAGCTAAGAATATCTTAGTTGACTCCATTCAAAAGCATTTAATCTCTTATATTTCTGATCTAGGAACTTCCAAGGAAATTTATGATAAGTTGATAGGGATGTTCATAATCAACAACGCAAATCAAATTCTCTTTCTCAAGAACAAGTTGAAGGATATCAAAATGGACAAAGGGGAGTCTATGCAAGCATATTTCATGAGAATAACTCAAGTAAAGAATGATTTGATATCTATTGGAGAAGTTACTGCTGACAGGGAACTCACCTTTATTGCACTTGGAGGTCTTACAAGGCCATGGGAAACATTTTTCACCACCATTCTCAACAATGACAGGTTCCCTAGTTTTGATGAGCTATTAACTAAATGCACTCGAGCAAACAAGGATGATGGAGAGAGATAAGTTTGTTAATGGAAGTGAACTTACAGCTTTCTCTACACATGCTAAAAGGAGAAATGATATTGATCCATCATATTCAAGAAAACAGGGTTTTGTATTTAAGAAGGGATTCAAAGGAAAAGGCAAAGGAAGATGCTTCAATTGCAACAAGTTTGGCCAATACGCTGAGAATGTCCTCACAAGAAGAATCCCCCAAGGGACAGCAACAACAATCAAAGAAACAACAGATCTAACTACGAAGGAAAATGGAATGCTACTGCTGCTCGAGAAGGAAATAATGGACCTCCCAAGAGGACAAGAAATGCCAGGTATGATAAAAATAATGTTGTTGAAAAACAAGATGAGTATTATCTCATGTCTGCTTTATCTACTGCCTCTCCTCTGGACAACTTCAACCAATAGTTAATTGATAGTGGAGCCTCAAGGCATTTCATTGGATATAAGGAGGTTCTCTCAAATTTAGTTGAGAGGAAGACTAATCTAAATATTATTCTTGGAGATAATGTCGTCTACCCCGTGAAAGGAATAGGAACTATTACTCTTCACCTGAACTATGGTCAAACCATACATCTTCAATATGTTTTGTAGGTGCTTGATTTGAAGAAGCATTCGATATCTATTTTTGCAACGGAGGACAAAGGCTTCAGGGTAGCTTTCACTAATGGAAAGGTGTGTGCATGGAATAAGAACATTATATATAATTTTACTCTTGGGTTTAGGGTTGATGGTCTTTATCAAGTTGGTGGAAGTCCTTTGGGAGCTTTGGAAAATGACACCGCTATTAAATGTGAGCTATGACATCGGAGATTTTCTCATTTACATTACAAAGCCTTACCGAGTGTAAGGATGATGGTCACAGGGATGCCTGAATTTCATATGAACAACATTAGATGATGGTCCCAAGGATGAACCAAAATTTCCACCAATTAGTACAGGAAAGAAGTAAATTTCAGACTTGTATAGCAAAAATCCTAGCAACATTTCATGTGACAAAAGTAAATAACAAGAATAAGCATGAAAAAAGCACTTACATGTACAAAAGAGTATATCCAATCATCAAATTATGCCATTAATGAAGTTCCAACACAAGAGAGAGAGATCCAAACATCAAAATTCATCCATATCATCCAAACTCGTCCTCCAAAAGGATAGCGAAAATCTCACAAGAGCTAATAACCCAATCCAAGTGATGATGAATGAGAGAGAATGCCTCTCTTCTATTTATACAATCCTCTCAGGGATTTGAATGGCCTAATTTGGACTAATAATGCCCCTAAAATAAAATAATGTGCATAATAACAATACTTTTGGTGACAAACCCACCAAATAGCTCAATAACATAAAGATAAGACTCTCAAGAGGGCAAAATGATCAACATAATGAGTCGTTGGTCCATTGAGAAGGCCAAATGAAGTCCAAAGTGTGCCATGATGAGAGAATGAACTCCAAACATAGTGGACAACAGGTTGGCCCCTTGTTTTTCAAGCAAGAACCTATGGTCCTCCGAAATGGATCGGGGAGCACAAGGACATCCTCATGGGTCTCTAGGTGGATCGAAAGTGCCTGTAGACCATCTATAAGGGTTGGATGATGACATAAGCCCTCCCACTGCAGTGAGAGACATCCTTTGGACCCTGGACCATCTGCCAAGTGTATGGTGCAAGTGTGGAACTAGTTGGGCATAATGAACCAGGTGCATCATCCTCATCCAAAAGAAGGAACACGAGCAATCAATGAGCGGTGTTGGGGCTCCATGAAGTAACCTCTTCTATAGTGTAGGCTCGTGGCTCTCAACACTCACCCTACAAGTGCCCATGTGGCCTTTTGGAGGGCTTAGACCTTGTATAGGGAGAATAAGCCCAAAATAGAGACCCACGTACAATCCTGCATAAAATCCAATGTGTCTCCTCGCCTTCTAATACAACATATCATTAAAATAATCAAGCATAAGTGTTTACAAATCAAGGAATCAATGGGGCACTTCATGGTGGCATGCCCTTCCATAGTGGGCTTTTGGCATGTGTCAGTTTTTGTAGCATCGGATGTGTTCTAGCCACGAAATTTTGTAGAGAGGCTAGAATACATGAGATCTCCAAAACTCAGAAATCGTTTCTGGAAATTCAACCTAAAAGTGTCTCAATTAATTATTAACCGATTTTTAAATATTTCTTAAGTCTAAACTTAGGGAATATGGTTAATTAATCAATATTAATTGAGATAAGGCATGAATCATCTAGAAACTCATACGGATCGACCCAGAAAAGAAGTTTTAATCTTGGTCGTTAGTGCTCCAGCAGTGGATTACAAAAGAAAATCGATGTGGTGATGGAAATCATCCAATGCAGATACTCAAATGCGCAGGCAGTTCGATTTTCTCAATAGCAGCAGCTCAGCAGAGAAGATAGAGTCAAAGGATAAGTAGCAGGTGGAAGAGGAGAGCAATAGCATTCCGGGAGGACATTTTTCAGTTCCCGGAAGAGTCGAAGGAAGGAAGTCCAAAATCTTTAGAGGGCTAGCATATGCACTACGCCAAGGGTTACACAGGCATCTCAGCGTAGAGGCTAAGGAAGTTATTTCGGACGCAGAAAATAGATGTGGGGTGAGAGAAAATTCTCACAATATTTTTTCCATTATTTTCTTCAGATTAGATTGCCAGTTGGGCATCTAAATTATTGTACTCAGAATTGTTGTTGAACATTAATAATAAAACGCTCATCTACAGTTTTCCCAAGTTGGATTTTCCGGGGACAACTGTCCAAAAATAATTGTGTCAAATATTATTGTGCGCTAAAATTTCTCAGTTTCCAGTATTTTATTTTCCACATGGTGAAAATTGCAGCAATGATTTCATTCATTATTTGTCGTAGCAAATAAACTGCATAATTAATTTTTGAGTTAGAAGAATAATTTCCAATAGCTACAATAGATAAAATTTTGCATGGTATCAAAGCTTAATTGATCAGTTGAGAAGCTCAGAAGCAGAGGCAGGAATTTTGTTGTTCAGAGGAAGCAGCAGATCAAAATTCCCAAAGAAACTACGCAAAGCCCACAATAGGCAGTTCGAGTTGCTAGGGCAGTAGTTCGATTTTTTTCAATTGAAAGGAGCAGGAAAATCTGATTGCCCTAATTAGTGATCCCAGCCAGTGTTGATAATATCGGCGATATTCGTAAATATCGCGATATTTTCGGCGAGCCGAAATATCGCCGAGAAAATATCGCGATATTTTTGGCTCCCGAAAATATTGCGATATTTCCGAAATATCGTCGATATTTCGCCAAAATATCGCACGACGATCGAAAATATCGCCCAGTGACAGTCAAAAATTTCCGCGTGGGTTATAAAAGTCCGATTTTGGTTTTTTTTCAATCATTTTCATTTATGATTGTTGGAGAAGGGGAGAGTTATGTGCTTGCTGCCAAGGAGGGTTTGAGAGTTCCATAGCTATTATCGCCACCAACAATGAAGATTTCATTGATCGAAGCTTCAAGAACAGTGAGACAATTTCATTTCTTCCACTAAAAGGTATGTTCAAATAAACCCCTATTTTAATGAATTTTTTTGTTAGTTTTAGGATTGTTCTTGCTTGCCTATTTGCCTACAATCATTTTGCTTGATTTTTCTTTCCATTTGAAAAGATTTTCATGCCCATGAGCAAATGCAAGGGTTTTAAGTTTTTAAGTTTTCAAGTTTTCTCCATATTTGGAGAGCAAACTCCATCTTTTTTGAGTTCATAGCTGCAGAGGCTATTTATTAATTTTATTATAAACAATGAGGTAGGTTTACCGTTTGCCTATTTCTAAAAGTAAATTCTATGTATGAATTTATGAAATTTCAAATGAGTTTATGAATTTTCAATTTTCAATTCACATTGCAAAATTGCAAATTCGTAAATAATTGTTAAGTTTTGAAGATGTTCTATGCTAAGAGCAATTTCACTTTTCTCACAGCAATCATACAAGTAGTTAAGCAAAATGCAGATAGAACATATAAGCAGATCTTACAGAAGACAAATCAGAAACAGGAAAAATGTGTGTGTTCGTTTCGGCGGTCAACAGGATGCTTCAACCAGCAAAGTCTCCTTTGGTCAACCAGCCCAGATGTGTCACAACAACCCTCCAACCAGTAGATGAGTCAACCCAAGTCAATTCTGCAAAAGTCAACGCTGTCCTGAAAAGTCAACGCAGGGGCAGCAAGCTAAAAGTCAACGCAGCAGCAAAACGGTCAACCCTTTGACCTCAATTTTTGTGCCAGATAGTACAGCCTTCAAAAATCGAACCTTCCACAAGTTTTCAGCTTGATTGGACCAAGCGTTGACCAAAGTCAACGCTGGTCAAACTTCTGCGAAACCCTAGCAGCAGAAAATCATACTACAGCTCAGCCGTACGGTCTGTCCTCTTCGTCCTTCCCACGTGTGGCTGAAATTCGACCTCCAGGTAGCTCGTACTCTCTAAGATAAGAGAGGAAGATGTGAGTTAAGTTGTGATGAAATTCTCTCCAACTTCTCCTGTATATATATCCATCAATGGGGGTGTGTGACACATCTGTTAGGCATGTGAGCCTACATTACAAAACTGGCTGACCTTGCACATATAATTTATTAAGAATAATAAATTCAAAATATAAGTTCTGCTCATCGGATTAAGACTATTTTTATATGGATTTTACACCTCTCAGAAAGAGGAATCCAACAAAAATATTAGCTTCTTAATCTGAGCATCAGAACATGGAGTTTGGACCTAGTTGTCCAACTTTAACACTCCCTCTCAACTAGGGAGAACTCCATCTATTAGTGCAATCAACATCGTGAGTCATCCCGCCGAAACTTGCTTTGCTGGCTTCTTTATTTCAAAACAGAAGTGGGTCAGTCACAAAGACATCATCCCCCGACTGACATAATCAGTCCAGAGGTCCCAGACCTCACAAATCTTGATCCCAGATCAAGTGGTTGGACCATGCCATCCTAGATAGAGAGTACGGCAATCTCTGATGCGTCCATCAGTCTTTGCTAATAGACTCTAGCTTTTCCACACCTCATTGGCCAAATGAGAGGTACTTCCCATGAGCCCTGAACTCGATGGGTAGGATGCATACGGGGCACAGATAAATGAGTGGCGAACCAGCTCAATAATCACAAGGGTGGGGCAGAAGCATTATGAGTGCTTATAGCTTCGAGAAGCTATCCCCAAAGCCCCCCAGAGCTCCCAGAGCTCATCGTCCAATAGGACCCACATCATAGGGTCTTTCCACGACACCAAGACTCTCACGGAAGGTTAGGAACTTGACCTTCCCCAGGGGCTTAGTGAGAATATCCGCGACCTGTTCATCAGTTCCTATATGATCGAGCCTTACAGCGCCTCGTTGTACCATATCCCGGATAAAGTGGTACCTGATATCAATATGCTTGGATCGGTCGTGGAACACAGGATTCTCAGTCATACGAATCCCACTCTGATTATCACAGAGTATCACAGTGGTATCTAGCACATGTTGGAACATCTCACTAAAGAGCTTCCTCAACCAAACTGCTTCACAACAGGCCATACTAGCAGCAATGTATTCGGCCTCCGTGGTGCTCAAAGCCACCGCCTTCTGCTTCTTGCTCATCCATGAGATCGAAGCAGAACCAAGATTGAAACAGCATCCAGATGTGCTCTTACGATCCACCACACTGCCAGCCCAATCGGCATCAGTATATCCACGGAGTATCACACTCTCGGCAGTGTATCTCAGCCCATGGTTTATCGTGCCCCGAAGATATCTCAAAAGATTCTTGGCACCAACCCAGTGAAATGATGAGGCTCAACCATTTGTTGACTCAAGGTATTCACTGCAAAACATGTCCGGACGGGTGTTCACTAAGAACATCAAAGCTCCTATGAGTTGACGATACTCAGTAGGATTGGCCAAGATAGGCCCTGCAGCGCTGCCACTCAACTTCTTAAAGTTGAGTTCCATTGGTGTCGGCACGGACTTACAGTCCACCATCCCAAATCTTTCTAGAAGCTTCACAATATATTTTCCTTGAGAAAGGGAAATCTCTCCAGGTCTCTGCCAGACCTCCAGGCCTAGGAAATAGTGCATCAGTCCTAGGTCTTTCATCTCGAACTCAGCAGCAAGCTCCCTCTTACATTGATGAATGAGAGGGTCATCACTTGTCAGGAAGAGGTCGTCCACATACAGTACTAGAATGAGAGGCTTTCCTTCCACAACCTTGAAGTAAAGGTTTGGATCAGCATTGCTTCGAGTGAAGCCCATCTTCATCAAGTAACTATCCATCCTCTCATACCAAGCTCTGGGTGCTTGCTTTAACCCATAGAGGGCTTTCTTCAACCTGCAGACATAAGTGTCTCGATCTTGAACTTCAAATCCCAGAGGTTGTTCTACATACACCTCTTCCTTTATTGCACCATGCAGAAAAGCGGTCTTGACATCCATCTGATGAAGACTCCATCCTTGCATAGCAACAAGGGCTATGATGGATCGGATGGTGGTATATCGTGCCACAGGTGCAAATATATCATCATAGTCAATTCCTTCCTTTTGAGAGAAGCCATGGGCAACAAATCTTGCCTTAAACTTTTCAGCACTCCCATCAGATCCATGTTTAATCTTGTAGAGCCATTTAGCGGTGACAAGAGATTTGTCCTTCGGTCTCGGGACCACATCCCAGACATCATTCTTCATAATAGCCTCATATTCTTCATGCATAGCATCCTTCCAGACTTGATGTTTGATGGCTTCCTCAAAAGATCCAGGTTCAGATTGTACAATAGTACTCATGGCAGCTAGATACCCTTGGTATCTACACGGCTTCTTGCTTTCTCGGAATCTCCCCCTTGGGGCAGCATGACCCTCAGCATCTTCGAGGGTGTCCCTGAGCCATGATGGCCTCTTTCCTAGAGAAGGGGAAGGATCAATAGGGTCCATTGGCCCTTCAACATCAGGCATAGTCTCATCCTGGGGTTCTTCCAGATTTCCAGGTCTTTCTCCATGATTTTCTTCAGATCTACTACTTTCTTCAGGGAAGTATCTTCGTCAAAAGTGACATCATGGCTTATCTCTACTTCCCTTTGACCAGGTACATAGACTCTATATGCCTTAGAAGTCTCACTGTAGCCCACAAACATTCCTTTCTTCCCAGTAGCATCCAGCTTACTTCTCTTTTCTTTCGGCACATGAAAATAGACAGGACATCCAAAAATTCTAAAATGTGAGACATCAGGTTTCTTACCAGAGAAAACCTCTTCGGGAGTTTTGGAGTCCAAAGCGGAATGAGGGCATCGTTTTTGAATGTACACAGCAGTATTTGCAGCTTCTCCCCACAGAAACTTTGGTAGACCCTGGTCACATAGCATGGCACGGGCAGCTTCCAGAATAGTCCTATTCTTGCGTTCAGCAACACCATT
>APFE031094658.1:60037-75853 GCA_000404065.3 Pinus taeda | reverse complement strand
AATAAGTAATAAAAATAAAAATAGTAATAACCATATTAAAGCTCTAATAAAAAAAGGAAATTATCAAAAAGAAGGAAATAAAACAAGAAAGCTAAAAAAATTCAAAGAAAAGTAAAGAAAAAGCAGCATGCAGACACATGGAGGGTGTGCATGTGGTTCCCCTTCCAATGTTTTGTTCTATTTAATGAATGGTGAGGAGGATGGTAGGGGTTCCATCATTCAGAGGTTCTATCTTTCATTTTCTTGGGAGAATTGTATACTAAGACTTAGGAATACTGGCAGTAGTCGTTGATTGAGGGCTCGGGGGTGGCCAGTTGTAGCAGAATCCTGCACAATTGAGCCTACGGTTGGGAGGAGAGTCGTCCCCAAAATCTTGTGGTCACTTCGCAGCCAGAAAGTACAGGTATAATTTCATTGAAAGAATTTGTTTTCCTTTTTGACATTAATTTTAGTTTTAGTTGTGCTGTTACACACCTCATATCATGGAGTTAGCTCCCTTAGTTATGGAATGGATGAACCAAGGTGGAGCGGACTTGCCAGCGTAATATTCCTTCTAGAAGTGTCTAGAAGTGACCGAAGATAAGTTTTCAAGAATGAACTCACGCCTTTTTAACTTTTACAGGGCTTCGCACCCATCACTAAATATACAGAGCGGTCAGGTTCGCAGGAAACATGACCATTAGGTGCGGCACCGTAGGCAATACTAGGAGAAAGTGTGAAACCATGGTTTGAGACATTGTTAAGGCCTTTCTCCCATTTTCAAGGCTTGACATGAAGAGCTGAGGTTTAACACTTTCAAAAGAGGGATGTATGAGTATTGATGGACTCACACGAACTGTAGAAAGTCATGGTGACAATTTTTTGTGTAACAGATTGCCCCCTAAAGTGCGAAGTCTGTAGTAGATGAGGATGGTTTTTGATCATCTAAGAAGAGTGAAGGGCTTTATCATTTCAAGGATCTTCCTATGGATACCCTGGTCGAACCTATAAAAACATTCAATGCAAAATATATATATGTGAACATATCATCGCTGAGGTAGGCATTCCCATACTTAGATCAAAACTGACTAAGAACTATCTAAAAACTGCTCTGTTACAGGAATGATTTTGTATTACATCACAAGTAGGAACACATGGACACAGTATGGACGCAGCCATTTGTTTATGAATAGTCCACTATAGAATGATAACAAAATTCCTCGCAGCCTGGATGGTGGAAACTAGATCCAGGGTCTTCATTTCTACTTTCCGAACCAGTACGATTCTACCCATGTGAATGGATGTGTCGAAGTTCGAACATGGAGAAACCACTTGAATTACCAGTCAATGATGTAAACTGTTAACAAGTATGAGAGGAACCACCAGTAATGTCAATGGCCCTCAAAGTACCAGTACAATCCATGAGATGTGAATGAATGAGTCGATGTCGAACATGTCATGGAATCCGTTGATCGAAGGTCAATGATGCAACCTGTCGTCAAAGGCGAGAAACCTGCCATTGAGGTATGCAGATTCCAAGGTACTGATGATTTCTAAATCATCTTTCTAGATAATGAGTTGGAGTCGACAGAAAGTGATCCGTCATGGGCAAGCCCATAACACGAAATCATAGATCAGGTCTGAAGAAATAAAACTAGCAAGAACTTAACTCAGCGATGGTCAATGATGGCTGACAAATATTTTTCAGGTGAATGGTTTATTTATACAGACCTCTTGAACACTTAATGACACAAAAGATGGCTTGGTGACAGCTGACCCAAAGTTAATACCCGGAAACCGGTTGAAGACTTTCAAAGTGGTTTGATTAACTGTTAGGTAAAGGATTTCCCAACCCAGGTGGATAAAAGTGTCGTGTTCAAGAGTAATGGAAAGTTTTTTAAACACAGAGTACAACAAACGGGTTCATTTTTCTCATTTTGCCCCACCATTTCTAGCAAGTACCTCTTTATTTTTGACAAGATTGAGGAGGATAACATTTGCTTGGTTATAAGCTCATCCTTCGGATGAGTCAAACTTAGTTTAAATTCGAACCCTAAGAAGGAGTGGTTCGTTCCTGTTTGTAATTGAACAGGTCCTTTACTGTGAAATTTTAACGAGTCTAGTATAGGAGAAACTCGGTGTTTTTCAATTTTAGGGAGTCAGAAGAAAACTCCACAGTTGTCCTTTTTCATAAATTTGTGTCTCCCAAGCCCAAAAAAGTATAAAATAATACTTGAGAGAACCGCTTGATCATTACGACCAAGGAGTACTTTTCATGTTTAGTGCTTTCAATCTGAAAAAGTAAAAAAGTGACTGAAAACACATCGTTTTATTACCAATATCGAACTTGAAACGACAAAAGTTCGGAAATCTTTTCATGTTTATATGGTCAGAAAAGAGTTGTAAAAGACCGTATTCGTAATTCTGCTTTAATGAGTATACAAAGAAACACTCGACAATCTTTTCTTTTTTACGAGTCCGAAAAGAGCTTAAAGAGGACTCCTATGTGTTTTTTGTCGAAAATGATCAATTTCACTTGAAACCCCAATATTCTGCACAAAAAATGCAATCATTACTCATATATGTTTAAAAAATAATAAAAATGCACCAAAATGACCTTTTCAAAGTAAAAAATAAATAGATTTTAATTTATTTATTCAAAAAATCTTATAAAAAGGGCTTTTACAAGTTCATTTTTACCGTTTACCTTTGGAGTAAAAAGTAAGAGCTTTTGGTAAAAAAATTCCTGTGGAGATTTCACAAAATCCAACCGCTGGAATTCAGAACCGTCTTCTCTAGGTAATCTACAATGTCCTTGACTTTCATTTCATCCATTTCAAATTTTGTTTTAGGGTTTAGATTTTGATTTTTGGAGGAAATTTAGGGCAAAAAATCGCTCGCGGTGTTTGCGCAGGGGCGCCATGTGGCCCCTGCGCACCCCGACTTTTCTGTACATAGAGAAAAGTCGAGGTGCCACACCTCGCCTTAAGGATAAGTGCACACCTACGCACTGTCTCTAAAAGGCAGAGTTCGAACCCCGCAGAATGCAGATTTTCAACCCTAGGTTTTCCATTTTTGACCCATAGAAGTTTAGAATGAAATTTCTAATCCACCTATTTTGCATTGTAGGTACACAATATGCTTGTTTGGTGGGAAAGAGAGCATGAGGACATTGATCAGGTTGCATTGCTCCATCCGCCTTCACTACAGCCATTGGGAGTGTGTGGGCCTTTCAAATTTTGGACCATACTTGGCATGAGGGCACAGGTAGACTTTTTGCAGTGGATGATTAACAGATGGAGCATTCAGGACCAGTGCTTCATTATTGGCAGAAACCAGCTCGAAATCAAGTTGGATAACGTATATTTTTTGACTGGCTTGCCCAAGAGAGGTGAGCAATTATCTCTTTTCGGATCTAGGCCAGGTGGCCAATCTTTCGCTAGTCTCCGACTAGAGTTCTGTAACAAGTAGGATCCGGACAAACAGATAGATGTGAAAACCATCTCCCATCCTGAATCGAAGGTTATTTCTTTTACTGTTACCAGACTCTGCGGGAGTGTAGCACTGCATCTAGCTATAGGCTCCCAGATGCGCATGGCAGTGGACTGCTTCCGAGACACCATTTTTAACTGGTGCGATGCTGTATTGGCCAATGTGAAGGGCCAATTGACTAGGGCAAAGAAAGGGCAGCTAAAGAACTTTGGTTATGGTTACTTAGTTGTTAGATTTGCCCTAGAGAGGGTACCGATGCTGGTTCCACAGCATCTCATAGTTGAGGCTGGACTTCCCCGAGATCCTCGGGTTATGCGATGGGTCGTAGTTATGGCCCGTCATCGAGATGAGGGTTCTGAGATCGTTTGATTCACGCCAGAGTACTTCCGTTGGTTATAAAACCAACGTTTTATTATTCAGGATTTTCCATACACTGGATGGATTATCACAGCGATCCCGATATGACTCTTCCACCAGGAGAGAAATGGGATGACAGAGGTAAAAATTGTTTTTCAACATTTTAATTTTATATGTATGTTTTTGTATTTTTAACAATCGTCCAAAAACTAATAGTAAAAGTTTTTAAATGCAGATGTGGGTCCACGGCAACTAGCTGCTCTCCAGCCCTATGATTTGAGACAACCAGCTGCCGCGGCACCAGCCCCACAAGACCAGACAACAAAGACTTTGGTTGAGTTGGAGAGCCACCTAGAGCGCTTGACTGCAGACATTCCAGAGACCAGCATAGATGAAATTCCACTTCAGCTTCAGTGTTATGTGATTGGGGTCCCCGAACCTTTTAGGAGGTTCCTTTGTAGGGTGGCCTGAGAAGTAGTGTCTTATCGGGATCATCACTAGTGATGGGATGATCGCTTTGTAGACCCATTTTTGAGATGACTTTTGATACTATTATTTTTTGCCGATCATAAGGTGTTTTTCAACCTATGATCAAGGACGATGTATATTTTGACACGCTCTTATGCTATGCTATGCTATTACTATGGTTATCTTGCAAAACATGTTTATGAGATGTTTTTAAATTTACTGCTTGATTCAATGCAAATGTCTATTTAAAATTTGAGAAGCAATTGCATATGCTAATGTATTTAAATATCTTGGAATGTGTTGATATGCTATGTAATCAAATTTTCATTCCAAGAGACGGACTCTCAAAAATAATCGTAATAATACTGGATTTCTAATGGCATAAACTCGATTAAGCTGTAATACAACGATTCTGAATCTAAATTAACAATCAAACTTCGAATCCCAAATGAGATGGGTTCAGATAATAATTCAATCACTGCACTGTATTCTGCAATGTTGTTTGTTGTTTGACCAAGGTTTACCCTGTGCATAGATACTAACTCATCAGAGGGTGAATAGATAACCCAAGCTGCCGAAGAGATGTTCCGTGTACTACGACAAGCGCCATCAGTGAAACCAATGTATGTTTGGAGAGGTGTCAACATCTACAATATCAAGAGTAAAATCAAGATAAGCAAGACTAATAATGAAAAACACTCACTAAAGTAAAGCACGCAATCTTAATTTACGAACACACCAACGTAGAAAAAACTAATCTAATGAAATCTCCATGCTATCCGTTTAAGCATAATATCACTTTAGATAAAGCCCATTCCTAGGTTTACCTAAAGAGACACCGTCAAAATCTTCCAGCTCATAGGCCCCTTTTGCCAGCTTCCGCTTGACAATATACGGACCATGCCACATGGATACAAATTTTCCAGCCCCTAGCTTATTGTTTGCTTGAATTGATCGTAAAGTAAAACTAGGTCGCCTTCCGAAAAATTGTGGGGTGTAACATTTCGATCATACTGAGCTTTGATGTGTTTGGCATGAGTTTCGACAGCTAATGCAACATTGCGTCGATTCTCATCTAATTGAGCTAAGTATAATAAACGTTTTTCTTCTTCGGAAGTGGCTGGTAATAATTGCACAACAATTTTTAATGACGGGATTTCACATTCAATGGGCAATACTGCGTCTAAACCGTAAACAGTTGAAAGGGAGTAAAACCTGTTGATGTTTTGACTGAGGTTCGGTATGCCCAAAGCACGGAAAATAACATGTTGTGCCAATTCGATTGATGAATCCCAATGATTCGTTGGATCATGGTGACTAGAACTTTGTTGACTACTTCAACCAGACCATTTTCCTGTGGGTAATATGGAGTGGAACTATCGTGACGCAGGCCAAGCTGATCTGTAAGTTCGGTCACCATGATGTTTCGAAAATGACTCCCATGGTCAGTGATAATCGCTTGGGGGACACCAAACCTAGCAATTATATAATTGAAAATGAAAATCACAGTAGTTTTGCCGTCTGCCGAAAATGTAGGCATCGCCTCGGCCCACTTGGTAAAATAATCTACCACAAGGATGATGTATGCATGCCCCCTGACCGAGTGAGGGTTACATGTAATAAAATCGATACCCCATTTTGCGAAAGGACCAATGGCAATGATAGGATGAAGAGGAGCAGGAGGAGCGTGGATCTTTCGATCAAAAATTTGGCAGTTGTGACATTTCTGGACATCAGTAATACAGTCTTTAAACAAGGACGACCAGAAATAGCCAACGCGCAAAATCTTTGGGGCTGTGGCATACCGAGACATATGACCGCCACACGCTCGAGAGTGGAAATAATTAAGAACCTTCTCAGCCTCATCATGAGTAAGGCAACGATGGAAGACAGAATCCACCCCATGACGATAAAGTGTATCTCCAATAATAGTGTAAGGTTGGGATTGGAATCGTATTTTCCGGCGTTGAGATCGTGAAGTATCGGGTCGAAAAGATTGGATTTGGAGATATACAATGATATCTCCATACCATGGATCAACAGTGTTGATAAGGAACAAGGATTCATCCACAAGGGATTCTTCTGCCACATGTTCAGTATCGGCACGAGGGAAATCAAAGATTAGTTCCGCAAAAACCAAAGACTTCTTTGACTTGGCCTTCTCAAATTCCAAGTCAAATTCTTGCAGGATGACAATCCATTTGGAATGCTTGCCCTCCAACAATTGTTTAGTCAATATGTATTGCATAAGGTTACAGTCAGAAATGAAAGTGGTTTTGCATAACAAAATGTAGTGACGAAAACGCTGAACAACTTGGATTGCAACTAAGGCCAGTTTCTCCACATGTGAATATTTTAACTCAATTGGAGTTAGAGTCCGACTAAGATAATATATCACATGTTCACTTTCAAATTCATCTTGTTGAACTAAAACAATCCCAATTGTGGAATGGGAAGCAGCGAGGTACAAGAAGTAGTCCTGGTTGTAGTTGGGAGGATGCAATAATGGCGCATGGGTCAACGCATGTTTTAGAGAATCAAATGATTTGTTAGCTATCGCCTCCAAAAAGAATGGAGTATTTTGCTTCAACAACTGGGTGGAACCTTTTGTAATCTCGGTGTAGTTAGGAATGAAACGACGTAAAAAGTTTGCTTTCCCTTGCAAACTCTGGAGTAGGCGAAGAGTCGAAGGAGGTGGTAACTTGACAATGGCTTCAACCTTTGAAGGATCGACGCGAATTCTGGCTTTCGATACAACAAATCCCAGTAATTGACCCGTTTCGATACAGAAAACACACTTGTGTGGATTAAGCTTAATCCGATAATGCCTACATCTCATGAAGTTAGCTCGTAAGTGAGTGAGATGATTGGCTCTTCGCAATGAATGAGTCGGTAGATCATCGAGATAGGGCTGCACAATGTGCTTGATTTCATGAAATGCATAAGACATTGCCCTTTGAAAAGTTGCTCGGGCATTCTTCAGTCCAAAAGGTAATTTGCAATAAGCAAAGGTCCCCCATGGACAGATGAAAGCCGTTTTTGGTTGATCTGCAAGTAGAATGTTAATTTGATTATAAACGGAAAAGCCATCCATAAAGGAGAATATTTCACCGCTGGCACAATCATCGATAATTTGATCGATATAGGGTGTGGGATAATTGTCTTTGGGACAAGCACGATTAATATCCCTATAGTCGATGCATATTCTTATTGTCCTTTGTTTTTTATTAACTGGAACAATATTCGATACCCAATCCGTTAAAGGAATTGGATAAATGAAACCTGCTTTAAGTAATTTCTCAACTTCAGTTTTGATGGCAGCAAATTTTCGTGGGTGTATTTGACATAACCGTTGCCGGACGGGTTTAGCATCTGGGTATCTTTTGATTTCATGAACAACGATTGAAGGATCGATTCATGGCATTTCCTCATAGGACCAGGCAAACACATCGCAGAATTCTTGAAATAGGGCTTTATATGTGTTGACTTCAGTGTCTGTAGAGGAAGCACCTATGTGAATGTTTTCAACAATCTCAAGTTTGACTGAAATGTCGATAGGAACCGTGCGAGAAATATTGGCTAAATTTTGTTCAGAATCAGGATTTTTCAGTGGATTCTGTGGTTCTTTGACATATTTAGCGGTGAAAATGGATGAAAAATCATTTTCAAAATGATCAATCTCGAGTAAAAATGAAGACCTATGATGAAGATCTTCCCATGGTAAGGCATCAACGGATAACAATTCCCGAATTTGTTCATCAATGTGAACGATTTTTGAAAAAGTTGTTGACTCTGAGGTTGAAATTGAAAGTGATTTCCCATTGATCTCATTCACTAGATCAGGGTTGGTTGAATTTGAGTTGGAAAATGACTATACTGCCTGATAAGAAACTTCAAAGGGACTCAAAGGCATAGAATTGCCAAGAGAGTCCACCTCAGATTCGAATGGAACGACCCAAGGATCGTCAAGAACAATGGATTCTGATGAAATCATATGAATGGTTGCGAAAGGAGACTGTATGTTGGGAAGAGGAAACGAAAAAGTTCTGAGTAAACCCGAATCTTTAACTAATCCTACTCCAACATCCTTATAAGGGATAGCGGTTTTTCCAACATGTTGAATACTCTCAGCAGAGGATGGGTCAGACGAGAAATAAGTTAACTAATCTATCGTTACAATCTTTCCGTTATGTGGGAACTTAATAAGCCGAAAGACTAAGGAAACAACAACAGTCATGGCGTAAGACCAGCTATGACCCAAAAGAAGGTTGTAATCTAGAGGGGCATCAACCACCTCCGCATCTAGATTAATGGTTTTTCCTTCAACCCCTATAGGCAAATCCTATAGAATGCCATATGGATGAAACCCTCGGCCATCAAAGGCCTTAAGAATTGTCGGGGATTGATTAAGCGTAGGAGAAACAAGGTTTTTCCAACACTGTATCGACATAATACACGTGGAAGCTCCCTCATCAATCACAGTCCTAAAAAAAGGTCTGTTTTTGACTAACACTGGAATCTGGAAAGCCATTTGATGAGGAAGGCGAGGTGTATTATTCTCTAAATCAAAGACTATGAGGTTAGAGTCCTGAAGATGAACAACTCCTAGATCCGACAGTAGCATTTTCCGCTGTGCTAGACATGATTGCAGCGCTTCCAAAGCTGACATTGCTAAAGGTGAAATAGTTAAATCTTCAACAATGTTATAATTCTGAGAAGCTCTCGCATGAGGATTGAAAGCTGACTTTCGAAGTATACCCTTAGCGGACTGTTTGATTACTAAGTCTGGATTAGGTTTCTCTATCTGTAGTGGATCGGAACCAGACGGAGCTGAGGTTGGTGGATTGGAATTGGAATATTCGGCTTCCTTTCCACCAAAAGGACTTTTACTCCCGTAATCTTGCGATCGTGTCGCAATCCTTACATGTGACATCATCATTATGGGTTCTTTCAAGGCATTAGAGGAAGAGCCTATCATTTTACCGTCTTTATTTGGAAAAGGCTCCTTCAAAACAGCGAGTGTTTTCGAACCTTTGATGATCTTCGCAACCTCGGCACGATGTGGGCAATCCCTTGTAAAGTGCTCCTCATCGCAAATGAGACAAGAATATCGAGGTTTTTGTTTCTCGTCAGTAGATTCAGTTTTCTCGGATTTCTCCTTTGAGTTTTGCTTGTTCTTCTTCTTACCTTTCTTTTTGCCATTGGAATTTGATTTGGTCGTGGATGATTCCACGACATGAACATCGGCATAAATTTCAGGTGAAGACTCTGCTTTAGGGGAATCTGGTAAAGTTATTATGGGAGAAGAATTCTTGGAGGATTTCTTCTTACTTCTGGTATTAATAGTACCAATCATACCATCAGCAGCATGAGACCCTGAGGGAGGTGTAGCGATTTGATTTTGTTTCGGAAGGTCGGGGATTTTCTCATGCAACGTACTTGACTAAGTATAAACTAAGTCAAGGTACTGAGCTTGAGAAATTACTTGCTGTTCTGTAACTACTTCTGCCTTAGCGACATCTTCAGTTATCTTGGGTAATAATTATTTCACAAACCATTCTGCCAAAATTCGGTCCGGAATAAAAACTTTCACTAAACGACGTTGACGCCGCCATTCATGAATATGATCTGAAATATAAGTAGACGTCGACTGTTTTAACAAAGTTAATAATTTCGTACCATTGTCATATTGGACTGGAAGCTGAAAGTGCGTAAGGAAGGAAGTAGCTAACTGACTAAAATTATAAAAGGAGCCTCGTGGCAACTCAATGTACCACTTGGCTGCGAGGCCAATCAAAGTGCGTTGAAAAAGACGAAGATGAATGGAATCATATATAATGGAATTTGATGCAGACCAGAGATGGTAAGTCATCACATGATTAGACAGATCTTCTCCTGGCTTCGCCTCAAACTTACGTATATCACTGGGCAACTTATTCGGCATTGGCGGCCAAAACGGAAGATAATTTATTGCATCGTTCGTAAGGGGCGACAAATCAGGCAAATCTAAAGTTGCTATGAACGGTAACTGACGGTTTGGATCCTGAAAACTTGGGGTCATAAGAGCAGCCCCAGGAGGAGGATATCCAGGATAACTTGGTATCGGATTTGCATTTGGGATATTGTATCCTCCTGAAAAACCAACATTAACTGGACCGTACGGGGGTTGTTGAGATTGTTGATATGTATACCTAGGGTACGGTTGATACTAATAAGCCGGGTTCTGCACAGTGGGCCCGTATTGATACTGCCCCTGGTACATTTGATAATTAAATTGTGGTTGACTTGTAAGAACCGTACTAGGCCCAGGTTGTCCTGCAGGCATAGAAACCGGAGTCTGGATTGTAGGACCAGATTGGGGTAAAGAGGCCTGAGGAGTTGATATAGGAGTAGTAGAAACTGGAGCCGCTGATACTCCAGAAATAGGTGGGGTGGATTGAACAGAAGTTGCAGCAGTTGCAGCAGAGGTTTGGGACGGAGTTCGAGGCGAACTAGGCCCAGGCTGTGGAACTGTCCCAGGCGTAGCAGCTTGAGTAGTAGGCTGGACAAGCTGCTAGGGTGAACCAGAAACAAAAGACTATCCATATTGAGATGAAAACTGTGCACTGGGTTGCGGAGTCTGTGGATCCCACACCACGTTCATTCCGGGGTATGGACCAATAACAGGTTGAACATATTGAGGACCAAAACCAGGTTGAGTGTAAGATTGATAATTATATGGTACATTTCCAGGTCCTTGAAAAAATGATTGACATGAAAGTGGTTGAAAACCTTGAGGTTGATATTGACCCTGAGGTTGATACTGACCTTGGGGTTGCTACTGACCTTGCGGTTGGTATTGACCTTGGGGTTGGTACTGACCTTGAGGCTGGTATTGACCTTGAGGCGTATATTGATACTGGGGTTGGCCTTGAGGTACATATTGATACTAACCCGAAGGAACATACTGTCCTTGAGGTTGCCCCCCAGGCGGTAATGGACTGCCTTGGGGTTGCCCCCCAAGCGGTATTGGAGTACCTTGCGGTTACCCCCTAGACAATATTGAACTACCTTGAGGTTGCGGATTAGGAGTAGTACCAGACATCATAAGAATTTCTTCAACACTTAACGGCTTAGTTCCGTTATGACCAGGAGATACAGTATAATCAATGGGTCGAGGAGAAGCTCCTGAAAACGTACCAGATACAGACTGATACCCAGGAGGAAGAGAAGGACCGCCATGTAAAAAAGTTTCTGGCATCTGAGTAAACAAGGATGATTGTCTCGACATATTCAAGGGAGGATAATAACCTTTGGGTGTCGAATGAAAAGGAAATCGAGGTGGTGAAGATGCGATACCTAGATTTTCTAAGAAATTGGTCAACGAAATATACCAAGCGTCACCTCTAACGGGACTGAAGAAAATATATTCACACTCCCTAAGTTCAATAGTTGGTTGGTTTTCAGGGATGCTTATACCTTCGTCTGGACTTGAACTTACAATTTCTTCAATGGAAATGAGTCTAGAAGGAAGATTTTCGGTGATAATATTTTCTACTCTGGGTGAACTAGGTCCACTAGAAACAGGAGAAGTAAATCCTGAAGATGGAGTAGCAGTAATTTCAGTTTTAGGCTCAAAGATTTCAGGTTCTTCGACTACTGAACTAGTAGGAGTGATACTACCAGTAACCTCAGAAAATGAAATCGATTCAGAAATATGTTTTATTGCTTGCACTATATAATCAAGATGTACAATCAACGAAGACTCTCTGGCCTCCAGTGATCCAACCCTACTCTCACTAAGTGTGACAAGGGCTCGTAGCCCTTCCAGCTGACTTGGTGTAAATTCAGGAGGTTGCCCCCGAAGTCGACGGAATTGTCTCCGTAATTCAGCCACGATTAATCTAATTACTTCACACGAAGACAAAGAAAAATCTCAAGAAAAACACCTAAAGTCTCTAAAGAACCAAACAATTTGAAGCACACGCCTAACAAATCTAGGGGATCAAACCACACACAAACATTATCTTTCCGGATTGAAAACACTAGTTGGTGATGAAATCCAACGTTGCAGAGTCCAATACAAAAATGGCGGTTGGAACAGTTACCCCGACAACCTGCTTAATGAAACATACTGGCACAAGTTTCTCCACTATAACCGTCTCGAGTGAAGATAAGCCCCAGAGAGTCCAAGTGAGTCTAGTCAACGTCTGCTCCAGGTACAATTGGATCTTTCCTCCACCATCACCTAGGAAAGAATCCTAAATATTATGGTCACTAAGGTCACCAACGGAAAAAAATATACCTGGGGGAACAGTCTACGATCCGATACGCACGCAAGGGTGGAGTAACAAGCTCAATCCCCTTGAAGGCTCCTTGACATAATCCAAGGTTTACCAAAAAGTGACCCCAGGCTCCTCGACAATGGTTAATCCGAGGTTTACCGTTTGTAATACGTGAATATCTTCTATCATTCCCAATGAGGAAGGATTGATTCCCACACTGGTTCGGATATGATCTCGTGCTTCTCCTTTAAGAGGAGCTTTCCCAGAGCATAGATGTAACAATTGGATTTTATTCCTACCACAAGATCGACTACTTGTTTGTTTAAACTATCTTGGAGAGTTAATTACTCCCTACTCCAAGATACTAGCCTAATCTATGTTGGTGAAAAGAGTCCTAGAAAAGAAAATGATTGCTAGATTGATTTTAATTAAGCGTTAATTTTATTGTTTGTTCTTTAAGTCAATGGGTGCGGAGATGAAACTTTGTGGTATGAAGACTCGACTCCAAAACAATAAAAATGCACCTAAGATGATAAAAATTATTTTTCCTTTTCAATGAATATCTAGCTAAGGAAGAGTCGAATATGCAATGCTTGGCAAACCAAATCTTTCTCTTAACCAACAATTGAAAGGAATTTTTTTTTTGTCTTTTCAAAAGAACTTTTTAAAACGAGGCTACTAATGAAACTTCAAAAAAGAAAATCCCTTTTCTTTTCAACAATCAACAACTACAAGAATAAGAAAATCTCTTAAGAGAGCTTCTAAGATTTCTAGAAAAACTCTAAAAACTATTGAAAATGATTTTTCAACAGGCTTGTATAATTTCTATGAAAAAATTCAAAGCTATGATTGAATTTTGAGATCTAAACGAAAAAATGGATTAAAAATACACTGTTACACAAACATATCGTCACCATGACTATTTGCAGTCAGTATGCGTCGATCATCACTTATACTAGCCTCCTAAGCAAGTCTCAGACCTTAGCTCTTCATTTCAAGCTTTCCAAATGAGAGAAAGACATTGAAAATCAATGAAACTCTGGTTCCGCACTTTCTCTCACTTCTGCTTGCGGGCCCGCACTCTTTGTTCATATTACCTGCGTATCTGCACGCTCTGTTTGTAAAGGGGTGGGTGCGTACCCCTGTAAAAAAAAAGAGGCACAAGTTTATTCTAAAAAACTCAATTTGGGTTGATTCTAGATGTTTCTAGAAGGAATTTTGACGTGGATTGTTTTCTCCAAGGTGGTTCATGCATCCCAAAAGAGAAGGAACTAATCCCTTGATAGGAGGAGCTATCCCTTTGAAGGAGGGCTTTATCCCTTTAAAGGAGTACCTAGTAACTTCCCTCTATTGCACTATAAATTAAGGCATTGGGTCAGTTGTTGGAGAGGTTAGAAGCTGAACATTTTTTAGGGTAAATGCTGATGGAATTGGGACTTCCTAGTTAAACTTGAGAGGAGGGATCACATACCTTTTGGTTTCATTGGGAAGTGAGTGGAACTTGTCAAAGTAGAGGAGACTTCTTGTCGGACCCTGGGAGGAGCTTGTACAGAATCAAGGCACAAGTTGTAAATTTCTTCTTTCATTTGAATTAATACAATCAGATTCATTTTTCTCAACAAATTGTCTTATGTGGTTTGTTTCATAATATCCTTGATCATTATGATGAATATGCTTTATAATATTGGATTTTCAGCTTCTATTTAATTTGTTTGCTTGTTTGTGTTTGTAGACTTACGCTTCAAGGAAGCTCATTTGGAACTAGGGAGCGAGGCTTCCACAAACTTGCATTGGACCCAAGGTAGGCCTAAAACACTTGTTTTCCGTTGTTTTTAATTGCATATTTAGAGAAAGATAGTTTTTGATTGGCTTTCTTGTCACTAGATATCTTTAGATACCAGGAAGGTCGATCTTGTCCGCAACCTTGACTCATTCCGTGTGACAAAATGGCGACTCCGCTGGGGACTTGATTGTTTTCCTTGTTTCTACCTTGACCTGAGAAACTTGTCTTTTTGTTTCTGTTTTTGGCTTTTTGTGTGTGGAATTGGGTGGATTTAGTGGATCTAGGTTTGTTTTTTCTTTTCATAACTTTAGGAGAAGCCCACACCCTGTGCTTGTATCACAGTGCGTACTTCTACACATGTTTACTTTGCACACAGAGCGTGCACACACCTGTGTAAACTCTGAACCTCCGGACCCTGCTAAAAGTTTGAAAAACTTAAATTTTACTCTTTCAATTAATTTTATTTTGGTTTAGATGTTGTTATCCTCTGCCCAGACCTGCATGTGACTTGTTAAAAGCTTTCCTTGGTTTAATTTCATTGGTGTTAGGGTTTTAGGTGAAATTCCTAGAAGTTTTGGTTGCCGGCCTTGATTTTCATTTTGGTCGTGTAGTAGCTCAGAGCTTAGAAGTGTAGAAGCCTCAGATCACCTTGTTTTTTAATGGCCTTCTTATGAGTCTGACCATTTGTAAAATCTACCTTTGTTGAGGAATCCATCTTGTGTTTTCTCTTTGCGAAACTTCGAAAAAGCTTGTGTTAAAAGTTTGGATTTCACTTTTACAAAAAGAACAAAAATTACTTTTTTTTTGACTGATTTGTGATTCTGGACAATTTAGTCCTTGGTTTGCTTATCGCCAAGTAAAACATCCTTAAAAACAAAACATCTTGTAAGCTTTTCCTTCAAGTAGTTTTTTATAGTTTGTAGATCTTAAGATTTGCTTTATTCATAGTTTTCTCAAGATTTTCTTTAGTCCTATTTTTGAGTGTTTTTATAAAAATACAAAAATATCTTTTGAAAAAGTTTGTTTTGGTAGCATTTGAGCGTTTGAATAAAAAGGAAATTCTTGTGAAAATAACTAGTTGTCTCGCTTTTAGTGCATTGGAACAAAAACTCTTCTTTTAATTTGTTTGTTAAGAAAGATTTGTGTTTACACACATTTGCATTCTCAAACTCTTTCTTAGCTAGAAGTTCATTGAAGAGCAAAGATTGTTTAATCATCTTAAGTGCATATTTTTAGTGATTTTGAGTCGAGCCCTCACACCACGAGTTTCATCTCCGCACCTCTTGACTTAATCAAAAACCAATAAAAATAACGCTAAAAGTAAAATCAATCTAGAAATCTTTTATTTCTAGGGATCTATTACACCAACATAGCTTAGGCTAGTGTCTTGGAGTAGGGAGTACTTAACTCTCCAAGACAGTAAAACAAACAAGTAGTTGTATCTTGCGGTAGGAGAGAAATCCAATTGTTGCA
>APFE031094658.1:5088-48027 GCA_000404065.3 Pinus taeda | reverse complement strand
AGGTTCCAACCGGGCTCTCCACAAGATGATCCTCGAAATGATAAAGTACTTCACTCTTCCTAAATGATAAATGAAAATCCTCATCTACTACAGACTTCGCACTTTAGGGGGCAATCTGTTACACAAAAATATCGTCACCATGACTATTTGCAGTCAACATGGGTCTATCATCACTTATACTGGCCTCCTAAGCAAGTCTCTGACCTTAGCTCTTCATGTCAAGCTTTGAAAATGAGAGAAAGACATTGAAAATCAATGAAACTCTGATTCCGCACTTTCTCTCACTTTTACCTGCGGGCCTGCACTCTTTGTTCATATTACCTGCATATCTGCACGCTCTGTTTGTAAAGGGGTGGGTGCGTACCCCTATAAAAGTCAAAAAGGTGCAAGTTTATTCTAAAAAACTCACTTTGGGTTAATTCTGGATGTTTCTAGAAGGAATTTTGACGTGGATTGTTCGCTCCAAGGTGGTTCATGCATCCCAAAAGAGAAGGAGCTAATCCCTTGATAGGAGGACCTATCCCTTTGAAGGAGGAGCTATCCCTTTGAAGGAGGGCTTTATCCCTTTAAAGGAGGACCTAGTAACTTCCCTCCATTGCACTATAAATTAAGGCATTGGGTCAATTGCTGGAGAGGTTAGAAGTTGAACATTTTTTAGGGTAAATGCTGATGGAATTGGGACTTCCTAGTTAAACTTGAGAGGAGGGATCACGTACCTTTTGGTTTCATTAGGAAGTGAGTGGAACTTGTCAAAGTAGAGGAGACTTCTTGTCGGACCCTGGGAGGAGCTTGTACAGCATCAAGGCACAGGTTGTAAAGTTCTTCTTTCATTTGAATTAATACAATCATATTCATTTTTCTCAACAAATTGTCTTATGTGGTTTGTTTCATAATCTTCTTGATCATTATGATGAATATGCTTTATAATATTGGCTTTTCAGGTGCTATTTAATTTCTTTTCTTGTTTTTGTTTGCAGACTTACACTTCAAGGAAGTTCATTTGGAACAAGGGAGAGAGGCTTCCACAAACTTGCATTGGACCCAAGGTAGGCCTAAAACACTTGTTTGTCGTTGTTTTTAATTGCATATTTAGAGAAAGATATTTTTTGATTGGCTTGCTTGTCACTAGATATCTTTAGATACTAGGAAGGTCGATCTTGTTCGCAACCTCGACTCATTCCGTGTGACAGACACTTGAGATGTTTTTGAGGACGTCTAACTTAGTGTTTCAGGTTCACTAAGGATCAATTTGTTCAGCTTAACAAACTAATAAAAAACATCCAATTATATTTTAATAGAAAAAATGAAATTCAAAACTTTTAATCAAGTTTAACCAAAGTTTTGCCAAAGAGACAAATGGGATCTAAGTCTCTTGATGGATAGATTCTATAAGCCAGTCAAACTCAGCAAGAAAACCAGAGAGACCAGGGTGATCTAAGGCTCTAAGGCTTCAGATCTCTGAGCTACTACAAAGACCAAGAAAAAACCAATCCAATCAATCAAAACTTCTTTGAAAATCACTCCAAACACAAATACCAATGAAAACTAACTCAAAAGGAACTTTTTTCAAGACAAATGCAGGTCTGGGCATATACTAACAGCTATGGATAAGAACTAAACCTAACTGGATAGATGGATTTTAGGTTTTTCAAATTTTTGACAGGGGTTCACAAGCATCCAGTAAAACCAGGTGCGGTGCTACTCTATGTTACACTGTAACAGTGCGGGTAGGTACGCACTGTAACAAAATCAGAGGATGTGGTCCTCTTCCAAAATTTCAAAAAATAAAAAATCAACTAGGATCTAACCAGTACCCAAACGCACACCAATCAAGGCAAAATCAGAAACAAAAAATCAAGTTTCTCAAGTCAAAGCAAAGACAATGCAAAATCCACATCAAACCATTCCCGAGTGGAGTTGCCAATTTGTTTGCGAGATAAATCGTTCTTGCGGACAAGACCGATCTCCCTAGTATCCAATGGTATCTAGCAGCAAAGAGAACAAGCAAACCTATTTCTCTCTAAACATGTTTCTATTCAATAATGAATACTATGAAGTGTAAAAGACCCTACCTCGATCCAACGCTTGTTTGAGGCAGTTTTATCCCAACATCTTCAAGCAGTTCCCATTCAATAACTTGCATACACAAACAAGCACACATCAAAGCATACCTGTGTATAACAAAAAATGTTCATTATGAATATCAAGGAGCTCATAAAACAAACCATTAGAGACAGTTCATTGAGAAAAATAAACTTGATTGTATTAACTTAATGAATAAAATAACTTTACAACCTTTGCCTTGATGTTGCACAAGTCCTTTCCAGGGTCCAGTAGGGGTCTCCTCTACTTTGACAAGCCTCACTCACTTCCCCAATGACATGAAATGTATGTGATCTCTCCTCTCACAAGCTCAAAAAGGAAGCCTAGTTTTCAGCAGCATTTACCCTCACGAATCTTCAGCTTTCAACCTCCTCTACAACCAGCCCAATGCATGAATTTATAGTGCAAATGGAGGAAGTTCCAGGTCCACCACTGAAGGGATAAGTTCCTCGTTCAATGGGATAGGCACCTCATATCATGGATTTAGCTCCCTTAGTTATGGAATGGATGAACCAAGGTGGAGTGGACTTTCCAGCGTAATATTCCTTCTAGAAGTGTCTAGAAGTGACCCAAGATAAGTTTTTAAGAATGAACTCATGCCTTTTTAACTTTTACAGGGGTTTGCACCCATCACTCAATATACAAAGCGGTCAGGTTCGCAGGAAACATGACCATTAGGTGCGGCACCGCAGGCAATACTAGGAGAAAGTGTGAAACTAGGATTTGAGACATTTTTAAGGTCTTTCTCCCATTTTCAAGGCTTGACATGAAGAGCTGAGGTTTAAGACTTGCAAAAGAGGGATGTATGAGTATTTGATGGACTCACACAAACTGTAAAAAGTCATGGTGACAATTTTTTGTGTAGCACATATATTGCAAGCACAAATAGCAGAAGTAAATAGATAAACACACGAATGGCTTCAACACTCTTCTTTATTGATCTTCAATGTGAGGTTACATACTCAAAACTACCCAGCACACTCAGCGGTGGACTCTACTCTAGGCCTCCGCACACTCAGCTGCGAAGCCTTTTCCCTTCTATCTACCTGCTGCTTACTTCTCCCAGACTTAGACATAAGCATGCCTTAGACTTTCTAAGACACACCTATTTATAGCTTTCTACATACAATCCCATGGTCCATGGACCATGGGTGGATCTTAAAACCGACTCAACTTTACATAGACAAGGGCTAAAACCCCTTTTAACTTCTAACTATCTATGCGCCCCGCATCCACAAATTGCACAGAATTTTCACCTTTTTACCAAAATTTACATCAAAACTTTGGGTTTTTAACCCAAAACTGACCCAAGGGACCCCATCCCAATAGACCCCCAACACAAAGGTCATGACTCATCCTTGAGTCACTTGGATGGTGTGGTGATCTTGCTACGCAGATCCCCTAGCTCCACCTGCACAACTGTAACGTTAGCAGTGCTCTGTGTAGATGCCTGCTTAACCTCTTCTACAAGATGATCTGTAGTTGGTCCTTCCCTGGTCAACTTCATCTTTTGTTGTGTTTGCTACAAGCCCATCAGCTTCTCCTAAATGTTGGTTGAGACTTGGTAAGCTTCTTCTAACCAAGGTCCCAACCTGGCCTTAAGCACTTCCTCCTTCTCAAATGCTTCCACTTGTGTGAGGTGCTGCTTCCCCTCCTGCAACTTGGCGAGGCTCTATGCTGTAGCAATTGAGTGTGCGATCGCCCTAACTTCTTCATACTACTTTTGGAGCTCGTGAATCTCTGTATTCAATATTTTCAGGTTTAGGTTTTACTACAGGGTAGTGAGCAACTCCATCGCTTGTTCAAACAAGGTCGTGCAGTCAGCGACTGCGACATCAAAAGTGGCATCCCTTCCTTGATGGTGGCTTCGCGTTTCTCCCTAACCTCGAGCGGCGTCGTAGGCTTTAATTTGAACTACAACTCTGTGTTATTCATATTGAGTTCGAATTAAACTCGCCCAAATTCCGCCTTTGCCTCGCACACTCCCACAACTAATTTTTAGAACTTAGCCTCTTGTTTTGCGTCCACGGGGATGTACAACTCCGACACTGTTCTGCATGCCTCTACTAACACCGCCTCCAAGCTGGAACTTTGTGCCTATATTGTATCTTTATCCTTCAAGGTCTGAGTTTTCTCGGTGAACATTTGTTCATTGTTCACCCTGTACTCGCTTATCAGGTTGAGAGCCTGCTGCTCCTGAGCTCTCAATTCTTCGGTTACCCTTGCCTGCAGCGCATGAATAAATTCATTGGGGAGCACTGCAATTTTCACCATGATGTCCTTAAGGGTACTTAGGATGATTTGGGCATCAGATGATTCTGCTCGTAGGGACCCTTCCGGTAAAGCAAATATGCGAAGGTCCAATGTCCTAACCAATTCTATAGCCTAACGTGTCCCTGGTGCCAGGCTCACTTGACTTGTGACCACCTGTATCCTATTGGCCTGGATCTGAAGCTCATGTACATCCTTCTAGATGCTCCCCAACATCTTCATGTACTACTGCTCGAACTGCTATAGCACTTTAGTGGTAGTGTCCCGGATTGTGTCACCGATCCCATCGAGATCGCCCTTCGTTAAGACCATGGGATCACTCTATGCTTTGTCTATTTTTTTCTTCTTGTGGGGACCTTCCCACTGCTCCTGTCTGTGCTTTTTCAACCGAAAGGGGGTACTCTGCCCCTCATCTCCTCCACTGATTTGTTCAGATTGTTCCTCCTCCTCGGTTGCAGGCAAAGGGGATTTACAACTTTGTTGTGACTCACACTGCTCCTGCTTAGCCTGCTCCTTAGCAGCACACTCCTTTTCCATCTGAGCCTTCTCTACGACTTCCTTCTTCCGCTGTGCAGCCAAATTTTGCGTAGCCTGCTTTGCTGCATCCTTCCTTTTATTTTTAGCCAAGCTGCCTGCGCCCTTACTGGTTCCTACATCCAAATCTGATGGGGCATGCCACTCTGCTGGCTAGCACTTGATCACCTCTTGAATGTCATGATCTGTGACCAAGTACGGTAAATTGTACCATTTCTACTATAGGTCCTTTCGTGCCTGAATGTAGACGCTGTGGAAGTCAGCTTTGAATGCAACATATGTTGACCACTACTCGTATAAGGTCAGGGACAACCTTGGGCGCTAGTTGATGGCCATTTGGAGGCTAGATTCCATCAATGCTCATGGTTGATAGCCATGCGTGGGGTCCTTTGTGGCCCATAAGGAGGTGAATTGTGTAGCCTCTAGAAATCCTTCCTTTAATGGAAGAAACTGACTGTCCTCCGACAGCTCCCATGCAACCAACGCGATGAAGAGAAACAACCACGCATAGTGGAAGGGATTGGCCTCATCTTGGACCTCATGAAAATTCATGAGGAATTTGTTGCATAGGTACCTTGACCAATTAAATTGCACACCCTTCGTGCATTGTGCAGCTAATGATACCACAGGCGCAGGAACTTTGTCTGCACGACATTTCCTCATTATTTTTCCTGCCAGGATTTGTGTTGAAATATGCACCTTGGGATTGTTGATAGATGTGATTGAATATCCATGCGCCTTTTTCACAAGTGCAAACTCCTTTTTCATTTTATCTGCCAAATCATTTTCTCCTACCTTTCTGCCAAACTCCTTGGCTGGATTCAAGCCCTCATGTGGCAGGTGCGTGATCCTTTGGATGAGAATGTCAGTGATGGGTATAGGCTCTCGTAGCCATAAGAACCCATCGTGGATGAGAGTAAGTAATTGACACACATAGGTGGTATTGATAGTGGTGTGGTGATAATAGGCCACCCACAACAGGTTCAACAACCCTGAATTCTCTACCTCGTGGATCCATTCCAACATCTCTAATTTGGTGACACCTCAATCCGGGTAGTAAAAACGCTTCATGTAATTGCCTGTCATGAGGTGATGAAACAACTCGTGGTCCGCTAGGTCCCAATCCTCCATCTTTAGTAGGGGGATCTGCAAAAGGCACGAACCTTCAAAGGGAACCTCCTCCAGCAATAGGGGCATAGAGATGATGAATTTGTTAGAATCCGGGTCCTTGGTGACCTTTTCCTTCCCCTTGTGGGGAGGGATATAGTCTGGAAATTTTGACAAGGGCTCCATTCCCTTAGCGTCTATATCCTCTGTGCCTAGTCCTTCCTCAACCTCCAAATCAATAAACTTCTCAGGTTGCTTGTCTTTCTTTTTCTTTTGAGTAGCAAAATGTTTTCTGGGTGATTTGAGGAATGGAACCAACTTCTTGTGCTTATCCCTCTTCGGCTTTTGGGTTTCTCTAATAGGTGTAGGCTTCGGCCTAGGCAACCTTGATGCCATAGGCACAGGAGCTAGAGCTTCCATACTTACTACCTCTAGAGCATCTCCTTCAGACGCGATATCTCCCCCAGTGCTCACAGTCTCAGCAGGGCTTGGACCTAACATGGTGTCAAGGATAAAATTTTGGTTCAACTCTAGTAAATTGAAAAATGTAGGGCTCGTGACCAAATCCTCAAAGAATGAGTGGTTCGTAAGCAACAAACAACACAAATAAAAAACTCTAAGTTTGCAAAGTGTTCTTTGTTAGGTCGGAACATGTAAATTATGGGGGTTTTTGAATTCAAATCTGATTGCTCCCCCCAAAATTTGATCATTAATGTTGTTTTGGTGGAATATATTCAAATATTTTTGCCTTAAATTCCGCCAGCCGGCTCCTCTTAACCATCATCTGGATGTCAAATCATGAACAATGGCTCCAACAATCACTTTTCTGTTGTGCTGGGTGAAACCTCCCTTTCTAGTGCAACTCCCTTCACACAACTTATTATTCTATAACTTCCTCATTTTTAGTGCAGCTTGCCTACCGCGGAGTCCTCCAATCCCAGCAGTGTAGCTTATAGTCTTGCGCTCCCTTATAACTGCCTGGATCACTGGGACTATCCCATCGTCATATAGTCATTGAGATGGATCTCCTATATATGGATTCAATCGACTGTCATTCACCCTTCCTAGAAATGGTTCTCCATTCAACTTCACGAGCTGATCTATGCCTCCATCTGTAATCTCTTTGATAACATATGGCCTAAGCCAATGCATCTGAAATTTTACCCAAAACTTAGTGAACTTGATATCATACAATAAGACCAAATCATTTACCGTGAACTTGCACAACTTGATGTTTCGATTGTGCCATGCTTTCTCGCGCTCCTTCTGTACTTGCTGATGGAATCCAACCAAGAATCTGTCTTCTTCAAGCTCCATCAGCTACATGAGCCATTCTTCTAAGGCTTCATGATCTGCCATACCTGTGAAAGCTACTATGCGTAGACTAAGAACGATATATTCCATAGGCATCACATCTTCTATGCCATAGACCAATCTAAATGGTGTTTATCCTATTAGCTTTTTGTAAGTAGTCCTGTACACCCACAACACTGTAGGGACACGCACATCCCAATCATTCTGTTGCGCGTTACAAATCTTTGTCAATGCATTCTCCAAGATATTATTAAAGGCCTCAACTGTTCCATTAGCCTGAGGATGATACAATGTTCTCTTTAGATGATAAACCAAGAACTCTTCAGTCAATGTGCTGATCGTTTCATTTAGGAAGTGCATACCCTAGTCACTCATCAACACTTTTGGGTAGTCAAATTTGGTTCTACAAGAACTTCACTCTTGTAGCCTCTATACAATCCTTCACCGACTGTGCCTCCACCCATCTAGTTAGATATTCCATCACAGTGATGATATAGCATGCACTTGTCTTCTTTCCTGGGGGCTAAATTGGCCCAACAAAATCAATTGCCCATTTTTCAAATGGTTGCAACGATACTTGAGGATTCATTGGAAACTCGTCCCTCCGCAATGGTCTACCCGTTCATTGACATGCATCACATGACTTAAAATATGATCTGGAATCTTTATGCAGTGTAGGACACCACATCCCTATGTGCAAAATCTTCTCCGTTGTCTCCTTTCCTGCATAATTTCCTCCGGCAACCCCTCCATGAGCTTTAGCGAGGATGTTATTCCATTCAAAATCTGGCACACATCGTCACAATATCTCATCTGCACCGATATTATACAAATGTCCTGCAATCACTGAGAAATCCACACCACGTACTACTAGTTCCTTCTTTAGCTGAATCGAATGCCCCTCCGGTGTCGTTCCTGTATTCAAAAAGTGAATAATATCTGCAAAGTGGTTATCTACTACACGCATCACGAAGAGCTGTGCATCAGGTAACCCTTCCTCCAAATTAGTAGGCTTCTCTTCTGTCTCGATCCATGACAAATGATCAGGTCCTCCATTCAACCTCCCTGACTTCGCAATGACCTCGAAGTCAAACTCCTAGAATAACAACAACCATCTACAGATCCCCCCCCCCCAACACAGGCTTATTGACCAGGTATTTCAAGGTAGAATGATATGTGTACATTTTGAAATGTTCACCCAACAAGTAGTGCCTGAACTTTTGAAGCACGTACACCATAGCCAATCCTTCGTACTCTGTCATTGAGTAATTCTTCTCAGCCTTTAATAATTTCCTTCTTGTGTAGGATATAGGGTGGTCCATCTCTCCCTCACCGGCTTGTGTTAGCATTGCTCCCAATGCAATGAAAGAGGCATCGACATGTACATGGAATTCCTTTTTCCAATCTGGGAAGAAAAAAATTGGTTCGGTGACCATATTATCCTTCAATACATCCAAACTGTGCTAACATTCTTCATTCCAACAAAATGTAGCATCCTTCTTCAACAGTTTCTCCATGGGCGCGGTAATCTGAGCATAAGCCTTGATGAATTTCCTATAATATCTTGTATGTCTGAGTGTTGCATGCAACTGTTTGACACTTCTTGGCACCTCGAAATTTACTATCACTGCGATCTTGGTAGGGTCCACCATCAACCCTTGATTTCACACCACATGACCCAGCAAGATCTTAAAGGGGACACAGAATAGACACTTCTTCAGGTTCAGCGCGATCTGGAATTGGCGGCACGTATCTAGCATTAGGAGAAGACTTGCTACATGGCATTTTACTAAACCAAACACCATCTAGTCATCAAAATACACCTCCAAGAACTTATGGATGAATTCCTTAAACGCTTCTATAACTACGTGAAAGAATATTGCAGGCAAATTCTTAAGTACGAACAACATTATAGTATACTGGAAACAACCCCATTTCATCGTGGAGGTTGTTTTGATCCTATCCTCCGGCACAATCTTGATCTGATGGTACCCTAAAAACCCATCAGTGAATGCGTAGGCCTCCTTCCCTCCAACATTATCCAATACCTCATCAATAAATGGTGTCAGAAAAGGATCATGGATGTAGGCATCATTAAGTTTCCTTAGATCTATGCAAATCCTTATTTCTCCCATCTGTTTCTTCTCTTAAACCACCATCGGGCTCACCCAATCAGATTCCTCCGCATGTTTGATGATACCTACTTCTATCATCTTATCCAACTCCAAGCATACCTTTTCCTTGTATTTGGGATTAAGGTGATACGACCTCTACTTAATGGGCTTCACGTCTAGTTTCAAAGTGATTTTAATCACACCCAAGTCACCTATGATGCCTTTTAGGTTTGAAAATTTGGTAGGAAAAAGATCCTGGTACTCGCAGAGTAACTCAACAACTTTATCCACTATGGCATCATTCTAGTGGTCCCCAATCTTCACAAATTTTGGCTCTTGTTTAGTACCAATGTTTACTTTCTTGGTTTTCAATGGCACGGTGATGTCCGAGTTTTCTAGTTGCAAACCTTCGACCTTGCGATGGCCTTCTGCCTCCGGAATATTGATATTTCTTGGATCTTCATCCTCCCCCTAAGCGGTCACATTATAGTACTCCAGCGCATGGCGTAGCTAGATGCTCCAATCTGGCTGAACCAACTCCAAAGGATTCTGCGGTATTATGAAGATTGCAGCCTTAATCTCCTGTAGAGCTTCATCAATGCATTAAAACCCATCTTCAAAACTGAAGGTCATTAAGAATCCTTCCCTTAATATATCCCACTTCGCGGTGGCATGGAGGAGCTTTGTTTCTAGGTACCAAATCATAGGGATTGTATCAAAAGTATGACAAAATAAGTGCACCCACTCCGAATATGGCTCTGTTCCATAAAATTTAGTCCACTTCACTAAATGATCGCGCAGATCATTTCTCCCATCATACTTCTCAGTCAGTCAAATTTTAGGATGACCAATTCACAACCTCATCATACTTTTGTAATCTCGCCATTCATTGAAGCTGTCTTTGTGCATACCCCACCATCGTGCGGGTGTAGCATGTAGCACCTAATCCAACACTTGGAAGCGATGATCCTCAGGTACTTCTTGTTCAAAGGAATCCAAAAACTTATCTATGTTAGTTAAATCATCATAATAGGGTAAATTTCTTACCTCCGATGACACACAACGCTACGATTTAGTCATCATGTTGTAGTGCAATGTAGATACTTCATGTAGCCTATTCTGCCAATGCTCCAATTCTTCATCTGAATCCGAGGTACAGGAACTTTCCCGGTCCCATGAAATCCATCCATCAGCTGTTGGATTAATCTAGTCTTGATCTCGCGTAATTATTTTGTAGATCTGATCCAAATCATCATCTCTTTCTTCATAGTCATGGACTGGTTTAGTATAGCGCAGTCCTTCTGTAGGGTCCAATGGTACTACTACTCAAAGCGATTTCCTCTCAAAATACATTGTTCTTTTCTTCAAGTTGATGACTCCATTCATATAAATGGCCCAGTCAATTCCAAGGAGCACGGGGTATGGATTGCTATCATCAATAATCTCGATTATTTCAAAGTTAGTCAGCACGCTCACACCTTCTATATCTATGGTGACTCCATGTAGCCGCCCCATAGGGATGATCTTTTGTTGATTGGCCATTCTATGTTGGATTGGAGACCACTGTAGTGGAGGTCTCCCCATTATATCCCATGTCTATTTTGGAAAAACGTTCATGTCAAACCTCAGATCCAGAATAACCTAGTTCATCTCATAATCTCCTATATGTGCGGTGAGCCTCATCTCATGCCCTATTCTTTCCTTATGTTTGCCAATATTTCTGACTACACGGTGTCCATTAGGAGCGTTTTCCTTACCAACAAACTTGTTTATCAACTCCCGTAGGCCCTGCATAGCCTTGCTATCGCACAAACGTTTCACGCAGGTTTCCAAGAACATGATAAGTATAGAGGGATCAATCTTTGTAGGTGCACTGGTTTCTGGAACTTTGTTCTGAATTCCTGAGGTAGATGCCTCATGTAGGATTTTCTTGGCCTCCATAAATGTTTCCTTCATGTGCTCCAGATCGAACCCAACTTCCTTTTTTTGGGCCTTGCGGACCCATCCATTCTCTTCAGGTTGTTTTCCTTTATCATCCCTAGTTTTTATTCCACTTCTCAACACAATATTCACATTCGAATCTTCCTCGCAAGGCTCAACTCTCATATTTTGTAAGTTCAGCATAGGTTGCTAAGGTTGTGTCTTCTTCGACTACATTTTGGCTATCAACATAGGGCATTCCTCTATGGTGTGATCAAACTTGCTACAATATTGAAAGGATGGGTGTGTTTGGTTCTGACATTCCCACGCATAGATCCTTGGCATCCCACAGTTATAGAAAATAACTTGACCGCGACCTCTACCATCCTCCTCCTCAACCTCGTTCGCGTTCTTGATATCCTCTGTGCGCTCCCCTAGCACCCTGATCCAGAAGCCAAATTTATGCCTGCATTCAACATGTAGACGTTCTTTCCATCATCAACTCGTAGCTACGACAATGGCACTCATTGTGGCCCACCGATTTGCAGAAATTGTAGAACAACTGTTGTGGTGTTTGAACAAAATTTTGCAGCAAATGAAAATTATTTGTTACATGTTTTCTAGCCACCTGACAAATAGCGCACCATAGCGCAGGCCCCGTACTCAGTCCTGTTGGAGCTTCCTGCCTAAGGGGAATTGATCCCTCCCCTGTAATATAATTTGCGAAGACAGGGTAGTGGTCTTTATCATGCCCTTAACTCTTACACTTGAGGCACCAAAATTCCTCGCGTACCGCTGGCCTAGCCTCCTTCTCTTTTTTCAAGCTCTGTAATTCCAAGCAGAGGTTATGCAACTGCAAGTGAATCTATTGGATTCCCAAAGTCACATCCTGAATAGGTGTCTCATGCAATCTCAACGTGATTTCCAGGGCTACCGCTTGAGTTCCTATCTTTTGCTGTGATAAAGCAATTCTGAGGTGGGGCATAAGCAAGGCTATAAACCACTCGCAGTGTTGACCTTCTGTAAGCTGCATATTAGCTTCATGGATCACAAATTTCAGCCTTTGATCTAACTCCCAAGGTGTCTCACCAGCCCTCATCATGATTTCCTTAAATCCAAGGACTGACTGCAAGTCAGGCTTAGGCTTACTAAACTCCTTGTTTAAAGCATCCTTAGTTTCTACTAGCATTTCTAAAGGATGATCAACACAATGCTTATTATACCACTTCAGCGCGCGATCTTGCAGAGCAGTAACTAAGTGTGCCTTCTTTCTGTTGTCATGAGTGATCTGTTATGTAGTCCACACAACATTCATAACAAACCAAAACTGGTTTGTATATTCGTAGTCTATACCCTTAAAGATTGGAAACTTTATTGAGTTAGACATGTTGAATGACTGTGGTGGTGGCAGAGGTGTGGGAGAAGGTGTATGTTGTGGAGGTGGAGTGGATTAATGATGTATTTATGGAAAACCCTATCTTATCAAATAGACAACACTCTGTGGCGAACCCTGTACTACTCCCTCATCATGGTTTGAAGGAGGTCCAATCAATAGGCTATATTCAAGACCTGCTTTCTCTTGATTTCTAAAGATCCGTCCACTTTGCGTAAATCCAAACATTAAGGAAATGACATAACCCTTTTTTCACACAAGAGCATCTTAATCCAGGTATTAAGAGATCTTAGATACTTACCTCGCAGTCCCTTAAAGAAGCGCTGCTTTGCTTTACTGTAGTTGACTGAGGTATTCATCGCGAACTCTGTAACAAATCCTCCTATAGTTTGATTGAGCCAATGGTCAACAATGCGTGTGATCTTATCTTCAGAGGATTCCAACCTCCACACTAGCTCTGGAGTCCACACTATTGGGCCATCAAGCCTCCACCTTCGTTGGCCATCTGCCAACTTAGCTATCCACTTGTATAGTTCAATCGGGAAGGTGCATAAGAAATTCGTGTATTTCTATATATAAGTATCTGTCCAACCACTATTCCTTCATCAAGCGCAGATTCCTGTTCTCTTGCGTCGCAAATTCATGGATCTTCCTATCCAACCATTTCTCAATTTCCTTCTTGATCGGATTCTAGTGATGTAGCGTCACATATCTCCTTAAGAAGATCATGGTCTTGGCAACGAAACCATTTGTTGGTTTAGTGGGTCCTGACCCAGGTTTAGAGTTAATTGTGGCAAAAAAAACCTTACACTAATGACCCTTTCAAAATCAACCAGCGTAGCGCAGGCTAAAGTCTCACTAGAAGTAGTATGGGGGGACGCTAGAACCAAGTTTCTGCATCGAGAGATCAGTGTGATTTCTTCTATTGCCCTAGATATGCTTTCACACAGATCTATAAGCCCCTAGGGCTCGATACTGCAGCTGTATTTAAACGACCTTCAATCCTTCGGGAAGGGCTACGATAGGTCTTTGCAGACCCTTAAAAAATGACCTAATTACTTACATGCACCGTAAAATAACCCTAGACCTGAGTTTACACAGATCCACTTAAGTATTCAATAAACATAACATAATATATTATAATATTTGCGTGAGTAATTAACATGAATTGTGTACAGTTAATAAGACTTATCCAATAGAGTTGTGCATAAATACATCATTATTTCATAAAGACATTATTCCATCACAACATATATCACAAGCATAAATAACAGAGGTAAATAGAGAAACACATAAATGGCTTCAATAATTTTCTTTATTGATCTTCAATATGAGGTTACAGACTCAAAACTGCCCTGCGCACTCAGCTGCAGGGGTCCGTGCACTTAGTTGTGGACTATACTCTAGGCCTTTGCGCACTCAGCTGCAGAGCCTTTTGCCTTCTATCTACCTGCTCCTTACTTCCCCCTTTTCTTCTCTCCCAGATTTATACATAAGCATTCCTTAGACTTTCTAAGACACACCTATTTATATATTTCTACATACAATCCCATGGCCCGTTGACCATGGGTAGATCTCAATACTGACTTGACTTTACATAGATAAGGGGCTAAAACCCCTTTTGACATCTAACTATCTATGTGCTTCACATCCACAAATTGCGGAGACTCTACACCTTTTTACCAAAATTTACATCAAAGCTTGGGTTTTTAACCCAAAACGGATCGAGGGGTGTTATAGCTCCAAATATCACCCTTGGTATTTGTGATGCTTGGTTTATGGCCTAGGGCAACCCCTCCTTCTAGACTTGGTCCAAATATTTTAAAAAATAGTGTCTTACTCCCTGTATGCTACTTTTCCCTCTGTTAAAAGTGTGTACACGTGGGTTAGTCAATACCCAACCCACGTATATGTGTTAAAACACTTAAAAAAATTAAATTTCCTTAATTATGGGTGGAGATCGCGGGTTTTCCCTTATGATTACCTACTACTTCCCACGGCCCAATTGTTCTAAATTGTTTCTTAACTAAAAAACTAATTTGGCAGAAGTATAAAAAGACTTCAATGGGAAGGCCTTAAGAAGGAGAGAAATGATGAATTACTATATTGAGATTATCCCATGATCAAGTTTGAAGAATCCCTGTGCTTCAAACACTTCCCCAAGTTCAGGAAACTGTTGTTTCCTTGAGTGTTGATATTCTCTCACATGCATGGAGATATCATGGTATTGGTTATGGAAGGAGGTTGTTGAAGATTGCAACTGGACAGACCTGGAGGACGGTTCCGCTTGGAGCCGGAAGAGGAAGACTCAGGTGAACTCTTTCCATGTTTTATTATAGTTTTCTACAATAATAAGAAACATTGTCTTGTTCCTGATATCGACTTTGTTTATGCATCAGATGTTATTGTTACGGTTTATATATGGATGACTATTTCAATGTATAACTAACCATCTACTTATATGATATAAAGTTGATTTCACTAAAATTCTTTATCTATATGTTGCTATGTGTATACAAATTGATTGATTTGCAGGTTCAAAGATCATTAGGAGTTGCAGAGGATTTGAACCCTGACTGGAACTACCCAAACGAAGGACATCCGGGTATATTCATGCTTGCATCATTAGTTTGTTTAAGCATGTTGCCTAAGTCAAATGCTTGTTTCTTGCTATAGATTATTCCTGCCATGCTAGGGTTCTGAGCCAAAGCCCTAGGGGACTTATTCCCTTAACATAATTGGCGAGTCCACTGGGGATAACAATCTTGTTATTCCTAGTTTGGGTTATTCAGTGCCAATCAAGGCGTAGTTCTTAGTTTGCTTGCTGTGACTGTATTGCTTGCTCCTGTAGGAAATCAAACTTCAAGTCTGATCTTTTTCATTAGGCCCCATTTTTTATTTTTCTTGTAAAACTTCATATACACACCTTTGTTTGTTTACAAAAGCATACACACGCTTGTTTCTGTGAACTGAAATTGCGTATATGCGAGTTTCTTTTGGCAGAAGTGCGTGTACACGCACCTGTGTAGGGACACAATCGCGTATACAAGTTTTGCATGCTTTTTTCAAATATTTCTACCCAGAAAGATTCGTTTCCTGGTCTGTGTGGTTTCTGAGTGGTCAGTTTCTGTCTTCAGATTTTAATTGTCCAGTGAGCTTACCGTTTTGAATTCTCTCCTGCTTTGAAAAGTTTTTGGCCTTGGTTTTCTTTTGAGTGGGTTTTATGATTTGCGTTTGAACACGCAAGGCTTCTTGTAGAGGTTCTTGATTGTTCTAGTCTTACGGGACAGAAGATTGTTTGCGATCTTTGTGTCAAACTTCATTATTGGTCTGTTTGCTTTGCTTCCCATCATTTTTGTGGCCATAATTTTTTCTTGCTTTTCGAAAGTTTCTTGTTGTTGAATTTGAAAATGTGTCTTTCCTAATTTCTTGAGTAGTTTCTCCAAGCTTTTTTTGCTGCTTTTGGATCGTTTACTGCAAGTTGAAACACCTATTTTGTTCAAATTCTCATTCGCGTTGAATTGGTAACTTACAAAGTTTCCTTGTGCTTTGCTTTCGGTCTCTGAGTCTTTGGTAGCATTTTGAGTGCTTTTGAAAAGTTGTTCTATTGCTTCTTGAAAAAGAAAAGTTCTTCAAAAACATTGTTTTTGCTTTCTTTTTCTGAATTTGATTTTGGTTTCTTTGGCTTTGTGAAAGTGAATTGTGATTTTTTGAGATTTACCTTGCTTATCTGGAGGAAAATTTGTATGTGAACTTGCATTCTCTTCAAACATTTAATTTGGCTTATTAAAAAGTTTTAAACAATTGCTCTCATCTCCTTTTAGAGTAATCTAAAATTTTGCATTATCATGTACACCTTGCATTAGGGTAGTTTTGCATTATTAAAGCATCTATAGTCTTTGAGTTTTTGTGAGTGTGAAGTCTGCTATAAGAAAAAAAAATAAAGTTTTTTCTTTATAGAAGTTTCTTAGAACCCAAGTAGAAGTTGCTTTTCATCAAAGAACAAACAAGTGCATTGCATATAAGTTAGTTTTTCGTTAATTTCTTTTGCGTCATAAAAAACACCATTGGTTTCATTTCCATATTGTCCCTTTGACTTAAAAAGAACAACCACTTTGTTAGAAAATTATATATTACAGAGCAATGGAACACATAGAATATTGCAGAAATATAAACACAGAAAACCCATAAAACCAAAGAGACATAGATACACGTGGTTCACCCAGTTTGGGCTACGTCCACCCTAAACAACCAGTCCTTCCTTTCTATTATCCAGCAAAATGAAGAGACACAACATACAACAGATCCGCTGTAATATCCTCTGTTTTCTCTCACAGTCTCACCTCTATGTTTCTCACTCAGAGAATACACATCTATTACATAGCCTTAAATACAATGCCCTCATACAAAGAGAGGGGTTGCCTTCTAGGGAAAAAAACCCTAAACTAAACATAAATTCTACCATCAGATCATCTACCTAATGAACGGCTCAGATTGACTAGAAATTACTATACTTTTACAAGACAATTTTACATTTGTTTTTAGCTTTGGGGGTGCTGCCCCCGAAACCCCCGCCGGGGGATCGCTGGCCTCCGGACCCCCCAGCCGAGGGGGGGATCGACCCCCTCGAACCCTCGCCAGGGGGGGGGGGGGGGACAAGTCCCCCCCGCAGCCCCCCGCATGGAGGGGTGTAAAAACTTCCTGGGGTATACATCCAGCTGGAAAAAGACCTCTAAATAATCATGCTCCACACCCAACACACTTAAAATCAAGTGTTTAATAAAATAAACTAAAACATTTTTATATTGTCAATCAGTATACACCAAAAAGTTTTAGGTTTATTTAGGGCCTTGGATTAGGCGAGAGGAGAGTAAATTCTCCAAGGCCACTCTAAATTGTAAGACATAGAAGTCTGAATAAAGAGTGAAATCCAATAGCGTTAGGAAGACTAGGAAAGCTCCGTGACTGGGAGTTAAGCACGAGCGTTTGTAAAGATAAGGATGAGAGATATCCCCTCTCTTACTTGTTGGATCTTACCTCACGAATATTTTTCCTGGCTTCTGATACTAGTTGGTGTCTTTAGTTGCTAATCCTAGAGATCTACACAGGTGGCTGCGTAGGGGAATCCCGTGGCACCTTAGGTTGACGTAGCATCACATTCAATGGTACTTCTGGAGGGCACCCTTCCGAAGCTTGGGGGCTTGCACCGACAAAGTCTATTGTCTGGAGGTCAGCATAACTACCTCTGATACCTTTGCTAGTAGACCTGGGGTGTAATTACTCCAGTCTATTTTTGGAAGGCCCTTATTATTCACTTTCTTGTATTTTGGTGTCTGGTCTTAACCGCCCAGAGCGGAAATACTTGGAAGTTGTTTGACTGCTGAATTCTTTAGGGACATTTTTTAGTGTGTGTTTTGTGCTCCTAGTCGGCCTAGCTTTCAATTTTCTTGAGTCTTTAAGTAGATCTTATTAAAATAATTCAAAGTGGTTGACCAATCACTTAGACGGTTCCGTAGACTTCATGGGCTTTCACCTACGAGTCTAGAGACTTCTCTTAGAAGGCGTAGGAGCGATTCTGCCAGTGGTTTTCAACCAGTGGCAGCTGGCGCATCAGAGATTGATCCTCCTCTTGGGGGCATCAGTGTACAAGATAGACCTGGTACTACTACAGAGCTAGAGAGGAACACACCAATTCTTTCTCGAGTGCTTTTCCATCGGAAGATAATATTGAGGTAGAATAGCTCTCAGAGTTGTTTGCGGCGCTGAATTCTCCTCTCCCTTTTGATCATCCAGACGTATTGTTATATGTTGTAACTTTGACACACAGGCCTTCAAGCCCAGGTCCACACACATCTATCCCTTCAATGATCACTGTTGGAAGCATAGCATCCACCACGAGTGCTACGAGTATGCAGACTCCCATGTCAGTGGAAGGGGGAGAATTATTTCCATCCCCTCTATATCATTATTTGGGTCTACTGCTAGCACGTCCTTATTTGGGTCTACTTCCCTTGCATCAACGAGTGGAATTTCTCAAGCCAACGCATCTAGTTTTGGATTCTTCCCTTTTGGAATGCCCTCTCAAGGTATTCCTTTAGTTCCATTAAATGTAGCATTAAATACCTCCACGTGCATGATGAGTGGATCGACTTATTTTAAGGGTTTCCCCTTTGGAAGTGGTCATATACCACATTCCAATTTGATGGTAGGGTCTATGCCTTTTCCTTTCACAGGTCAAGGTACTAATCCTTTTTAGAGTTTTAAAAACCCTGTGGTTAGTGGGATAGGAACTAGGAATTATTTTTTCGGCCAACAAGGATATGTGTTGTATTCCTCAGTCAATTCATTTTGAAGTTTTCCACCCTTATCTAATTTTTTAAAACCCTTACTAGGGGTTGTCAGCTCCTTACAATAATTCATTAGGGTGAAACTTTGCTGGTTACGAAGGTTTTTCGGTTGGAGTTGGTCAAACTCCAAGTGTTGCTGGACCACAAGGTTCACCTTTTGGTTCAGTAGGTTCTACCGATTACTTCTAGCAACCTAGTGCCTTTCAAAATCGGTCATTCTTTTCAAAATTTTGGGAACCTTGCCCAATTTGGGTGGAATCCACAAGGTCCTCCACGACTTCCTTTTTTGGCCATGCTTAATCTGCCAGACTTGACTAAGTTGACGAATGATCCAATCAGATACAATCTAGCTTGGCCTCCAGTCCCAACCAAACTTCCATCGGATATTCCAAAATTCGAAGGGAAGAGTGGTGAAGATCCAGGTGACCATGTAACCATGTTCCATTTATGGTGCTCATCTAACTCCCTAATCGATGATTCGATTAGGTTGATACTATTTCAGCGCACTTTAACTGGGAATGTAGCTAAGTGGTATATAGAGTTGCCAGGGGGCACCTTTACGTCTTTCACCGATTTGACTAACATTTTCTTAAACCATTTTCAGTTGACTGTCCGTTCCGAAGCCGGAAATGAACTTCTAGCCAATTTTCATTAGGACACATCTACTCACATTTCGGATCATATCCAGGAATGAAGACGGAGAAAGAGGCTCATTAAAGCTGAAATTACACCTGAATTCCATCTCAAATGGTTTTTAAAATCATCAGAACCTGAGATCTCCAAGGATGTTTCTTTGTCCGGAGTTTATTCCGAAGAGCATGCTATCTTTTGCACCCAATAGTTATAACTGATATATTCTTAGTCTGGGACTCTTCAGAAAATCTTTCCTAATGCTCCTAGATCTACAATTGATATAGCCAAACCAAAGCCAGGCCCACATGTTGATGGTATTGTTGGATTGATTGATGCAAATGCAGTGAACCTTCTGAGCCATTTGTAGCAGTTGTCTCTACAAACTGCTTCTTTCAATCAGGCTGCACTGTCTACTCCTACACCTTCTCAACCTTCTTTCGTAAATGTCGTTCAAGATTCTAACCCCAAAGGAAATCAAAATTTCAATGAGAAGAAGAAGGGACAAGGTAAAAAGAAGAATCGGGATAGGAAGAACAATGCAAATAAGCCCGACGATGGTGCAGATAAGGGTAGAAATGAGTCTAAGAAGAAAGTTAAATTTCCATGCAAGTTGTGCAGTGGAGATCACTTGGCTCATCTCTACACGAAAATTCAATATGTTGAGTGCTTGTTAGTGTAGCAAGGGTCTTCTAGCTCCCAAACTATCTTAACTATCCCTTCCCCCAAGGGCAGCAATTGCTTGCTGGAACGAACTCAAACCCTGGTACCTCTGCAGGGGGCAACCATAAGGGGGATAGTTTCGCAAATGTTTTCATGATGAGTTCTAATGTCAATGTGGCTACACGGTCACGGGATTATGGTGAATCAGAAACATCTATGGACAAATATGTTCCCAAAACTACAGATCCACTTCATATTGAGCAACCCTTTGTCGAGTCTATACCTCAAATACTGAAAGGTTTTTCCAAGTGCACAACTGTCAACCCTAATGTTAGGGAAGCCCAGAACTACTCCATTGTCGAGGACCTAGCTCAAAGTTCTTGCACTATGTCTGCTTTAGAGGTACTCCAGTTGTGTCTTGCTCAACGAAGTGCTTTACTTTTAGCGATCGGGGCAGCCAATCCAAAAAATTATTTAGTGCTCACTTTTGACATGCTTAATGTCAAAAAGAGACTTCCTCATCATATGGCTTTTCAAATAAAGTCTACTTACCGGAAAACTAATATTTTTTGAACAGTTATAGATGAGGGAGCTACGTGCGTAATGTCAATGTCATGTTGGAAGGTCATTAGATCGCCTTCAGTTGTTCCTTCATCCATTCTCTTGACAAAATTTGACGGGTATTCTCATAGGCCACATGGGATTATCCTGGCCTTTCCTATATGTGTTGGAGGAAAGGTCGTTAATATTGATGTAGAAATCATTGATGCCAACCTAGATTACAATCTCTTCTTAGGACGGAATTGGATTTATGAAATGGATGCCGTAGTTTCGACTCTGTTTCGAGTCCTTTGTTTTCCTCATGAGGTGAAAATTGTTAAGGTTGATCAGTTGGATTATTCTCCAAGTGATCCTCATGCAACTTTGGATTCTACCGTCTCGATGGTGGATAATCCACATCAACCTATAGTGAATTTAGGAGTTGGGATGTATTCTTCCTTAATGGGTGTATTTGATCTTCCCCCTCCTACATCTAGAATAGATACAATTTCATCCTCCAAGGATCCTTTACGGAAAGGGTTTGTTTGAACTCATTATTCTTGGGATCCTGAGACCTTACCTTCATCTGCGACCAGATCAGATGAAGGGAAGGTGGGTGGAATAGAATCTCCTATGTCTGCACTAGAGCATAGATATGAATCTATTGATAACTCTATAGATGACCATCCCACTCCTTCTTTGGAAAAGGAGTTAGATAGTGACGTGGCTCCTACTTGGACCCTCGACTCCATTTCTGCTTTGGATTTCTTAGATACAGTTTTTCCATCTGACGAATCAATATTCGAAGCAATGACGGTTGTAGATGGACCATTGGAAGATTTACATCATCGTTCATATTTTCGTCTTCCTTTGCATGAAGTCGAATCTAGGTCCTCCAATCTGCCTACTAGCGATGTTTGTATGGTTGCTTTGGCTCCAACACAGTTATTTGTTGAAGTTAATATATTGATTGGCTCAATGACTGTACCTATAAACATCTCTAGGAACAAGTTGGCAGAGCCCCCTAATGGGATTTTCCTCAAGAAGTAATTTTCTTAGGTCCAAGCAATGGCTTCTTTGTATATTTTGTATTTTTGTACATATCTTATTGGGAGTTTTTGTGATATCGACACTTTTTTGATCTGCTTTGGCAAGTGTTGATGGATGACTTGGTCTATTTTGGATTCGATGATGGTGCTAATCGGCACACTTGGAACCTTACTTCTGCAACTTGGGTGATTTATTATCCAACTGGTCAGTTGGTGGTGTCAAGGGGAGTATGTATTGGTTCTACGTCAAATAATATTGCCGAATATATTGCCTTCATTAATTTACTATCCGAAGTTATTCTTATGGAATTGATTCGTTGGTAGTGTATCTTGACTCACAGTTGGTAGTGTCACAATTCCATAACGTTTATCAGGTTCAGGATCCTTATTTATATCGCCAATTTTTGAGAGTGACGGTGTTGCAAAGATCATTTGTTTTTATTGCTTATTTTCACATTCCAGGATCTGATAATTCATTAGCGGATTCTATTGCTAATTAAGCATTGGATTGGCATATCATTCATTCATCAAGATAAAAACAAACATCATGGAATTGTATATATACATCATAAAAACCGCCTATGTGTACATAAAGTGTTTCAAAAATAATATACAAAATCGAGACTAAATGCCCATAATCATGTCCAGTCTATTTATGACCCGGCCCAGGATGAGCGGCTAAGAAGGTGGCCACTGCATTGGCCACACGTTGAAGAATGCGAACCTAGTCTCGTGGTACTCCTACCATGCAGCGCTGCATCTCCTCAGGTAGGTCTTCTATAGCCACCATCGATACCAGGTGAGTCAATCTCACCAAGTTTATTTGGATTGCGTATAAGACCCTCTTTGTCTTTGTAGCTGCCTCTTCGGCACCTCTTTCGCGATGCCTGTGCCAGGGAAATCCGTATGGTCGTAACGGAGCCGCATCTGGAACATGATCACTATATAAATATTTTAATCCCATCAAAAATATCTTTAATTTCATTTTCATATTTAAAAAACATAAAAAATCTTAAAATTGATAAAACTTAAAAAAATGGTTACCTATCTCTCCCTATGTCGCGTTTGGTGGCAGCATCAAATCTGGATCTCCTCTGAAATCCATGCCAACATAGGGATAGTGATGAGCCCCAGAAATGGTTAATTATATGGGCTCATTCTGCCTCTTATTTCAACTTAATCCACCATTCTCATTAGTTTTTTGTACGTTTTTGAATATATTTATGCTAATAGAGTGAATTGGGTTAGTCACTTTTCCATGTAGTCTAATGTGTGTTTTATGCAGATTTTTTGGACAATTTTGGACAAAGATAAGGAATTTATCAGCAAATGGTAGCCAAACTCGAGGAAAACAGGGAAGAGATCTTGTGGGGGGGTGTCTCCTTCATTAATGGCCCCTTTTGTCGAATCCTCCATCAAAAACTCGGAGCACAAAGGCCCACATTGATGATTCCAAGGGGCAGCCGAGCAAGTCAAGTAGGAATGTTGTTTATCTTCAGTTCTAAAAAGCCGAGTTCCTTGATTTTAGGAGGACTGTTGGAAGTCCCCATTTGTATAAATAAGAAGGCTTAGAGCCTCAGTAGGTTAGCCAGTTATTAGTAGATTTTCGTACTTTTGTGCAACATTGTGTTCAACTCATTTTCGAGTTCTTTTTGAGAACAATTTATGTAATGTAACTGCTATTTTTGATAATGAAGATGAAACAGTTTTTGAGCCAGCACTGATCTCTTTCAGAGGGCTGAAGCTCTTGGGTTAGGGCCCAACCCAAGCTGCCTAGTACGTCCTACTGTGTTTTTATATGTTTTCTTGCTTCAATTCATGAGTTAATTTCTGTTGCATAAATTCATTTTACTTTGTTAGACTAGGTTGCTTTTGATGGTTAGTATAGTTGTTTTTGTTTCAAGTTGCTTAAGTGGGTTGTTGCAGTGACAGAAAAAGGTCCAAAAAGGCCAACAACAGGTCTTGATCTCTTTTCTCCGTTCTTGGGACTATTATTTGAGGTCAAGGCACTATTGCTACCACCAAAAACACAGTTTTTGCTCTTCCATGCAACTGCTAGTGTGATACTTTGATTTGGAAAAGTTGATATTCGTTTAGATTCAATTGCTTGGATAATTTCATGTTCTTTTACAATAGTTCTCTCACATGCTTTTCTGTTTATAAGGTATTGTTCAACATTTTCTGTTTGTAGGTCTGAAATTAGGTCAAGCTAAACAAAATTCTGTTTTTTAGTTCTTTCTTTGGTCAGTTTTGATAAGTAAATGTGCAGATTTGTTGCTGGACATCCCAAATCACCATCCCTCCATAAAAAAGCTAGCACCAGTTCATTTCTCATAGATTTCCCAGCTCATTCGCAACATTTCGCCAATCTGCCCTAATTTCTGTGTTTTTCCCATAAAGTTACTTTCTTGGCATTTGAACAAATCCAACCATCATGTTCATCCCTGATCTTCTTTGACAAGTTCTAGACACCTCAACACCTTCATCTAGCCTTAATTTCCCCTTTCCCATCATCTTTCCACCTTCAAAACTCCAAAAACAACTTTCGGCCTCCTCCTGTAGATCCCTTGCAGCCTCCTGTAGAATTTCCCATGAGTGATTTTTCAAAGTCCGATCGCTATGAAAGTCTCCCAAAGGGTACTAGGGGCTTCTTAGGACCTATCCACACCATCATCCACCTCTACAACAACCAATTCCATCTTCCTTTGCCACCAATCCTCTGCACAGTCACAACCAGCTAAATCACAAGCATAATAATTCACATAAAAACACTCAAAAGTACAAAAAGATGATTTCTTCTCATTTCTTTTCAAAAGTAGCTTGAATAAATGCAATTTACCTTTCCAGTAGTCAATGGCCCCCATTTCAATAGATTTCATCTCTTTTCTTACAAAAGTAGGGTTAGTGTGTAAACTAGGGGTTGCTAGGGTTTACATTTCATTTTAGTTTTCATTCTCTTTTTGCAAGTAGGATAGTCCCTGTAGAGTTAGTTTCCTTTCATCACAGTCAAAGCTTCTTCTGAGAACTCATAGAAGTTGTCTTAAGCTCCTAGCGAAATTGCGCCAGCTGATCAAGTGATAGCCCACAGTAAGAACTAGTACTTGTGCATACAACACTGTCGCTTCCAAGTTTGTTACGAACTACCGGGTTGATAAAAGTAAAGTAGGAAGCCCCAGGAGTTGCAACATTATTGCTACAATACTGGTGCTCACCATATTTTTGGCAGTGTTGCCAGGGAAGCATAAGAGTATTTGTGATTACTGCTTTCTTTTATTTTCTACTGTAACATTATGCTAAGTAGTTTATTTCAACAAAAGTAGAGTAGTTGTTTCATTTCCATTTTGCAATTTCAATTATGCAAAAGTAGATTAGGCATTTCCTACATTCATTTCAATTCTACAATTTCCATTTCAGCAAGCGTAAATTGGTCATTTCCTGCTTTCATTTCAATTCTGCAATTTCATTTCAGCAAGCGTAGATTAGGCATTTCCTTGCTTTCATTTCAATTCTGTAATTTCATTTCAGCAAGCATAGATTAGGCATTTCCTTGCTTTCATTTCAATTCTGCAATTTTAGTTTAACAAGCTTATTTCAGTAGTTGCAATTTGTCATTCAATCCATTTTAGTTTTGCAGTTGCAAGCAGGAAAAACAAAAATCACCCAAAAAGAGATTTCTTTTCATGCCTCGTAGGAACAGAGACAATTCAGGAAAATTCCTACCCAACACCCCCACCACATCATTAAGTCACCCTTCTCTCTTCTTTGGTGGAAGTGACCCAGAAGAACCTATAGGTGAACCTCTAGAGATATACGAAGATCCTATAATAGAAGAAGAGAAAGAAACCATTCCTCCTAAGACCATGGCTGGAAACAGAAACATTAGAGGAAATGGGGAAGAATAGAAGGTTCCTTTCCTATCTAAGAGACCAATGGGGACACTAAAATGAAAAACATAAGTCCTTCAACCTTAACTCACTTCCATGGATTGACTACCGAAGATCCTGATACCTTCTTGTTTGAATTTGCTGTTCTCTGTCGAACCTATGACTATGCAAAAGATGAGCAGAAGTTGAAACTGTTTCCTTCTACCCTCAAGGATGCAAAATTGCGCTAGTTCATGGGGTTACCTGGAAACAAAATCACAACCTGGGCTCAAATGCAGCAAGCCTTTAACAAAAAATACTAGGACTACTATAGATCAAAGGATACCAAGGAAGAAATCTTCTAAATGACCATGGGAAGTGATGAGTCCTTAGAAGACTATGAAGAGAGGTTTCAACTCAGTTATAAAAGGGCTAGGTGCACACTTGACCCTAAATATCTGAAGTTGGTCCTTCTCAGAGGAGTCCCTAAAGACCTTCTAGATACCCTCCATTTGTTGGCTGGGGGAGACATCTACCAACTACCTTATGATGACATAAACACTGTGTTTAGAAACCATTCTAGGATAGCCAGAAAGAGAGGTAGGGGAATTCAACCTTTAGCTAGTACATCCTCATCTAGTTCATCCCTTAGAAGTGAACTTGAGAATCAACTAGAAGATTTCAAGAGCGAGATGAGACAGACTCTTGCCATGCAAATGGATACCTTGCATATCAAAAGGAAATAAGAGGAAGCCGAGAGGGCTTTGTCCATCTTTTGTCCCAGGTGCACTAGAAATCATCCTAGGAGCGAATGTCCATTGAACTCTATAGAAATGTGTTCAGTTTGTGAAGAAGACCATCCTACGAATCAGTGCCATTCCTTGCCTGGAATTAAAGCTGCATATCAGGGGGCCAAAGGAGCCACTGAACCATTCTATTTCATGAACCAAAGGAGGCCACATGGATCTAGACCTTACCAATAGGGAATGCAAGGAACATCCTAGACCTATTACAACCCCAATCAAGCCACTTCCATGCCTTCTTAGGGTCCCCCTCCTCATCCTTCTTGGTCCACACCCCCTCCTTGGTCGTATCCACCTCAATACCAGGCTCTACCAGTTGCTCATTTGTTTCACTCTTATGCTCTGCCATAGCCTCAGTGGAATGCACCACATCAGGGGTGGAGGCCCTAGTACAACTCTCCTCCCGCTCTTTTGCCTCCACCACCTGTTCAACCACAACCATTACCTCCTACTCCACTAAGGCAACCTCAAATACCTTCTCAACCGAATCCGAACCCTAATAACGGACAGGCCCAGTAGGTATATAGTGGAGAAACATCATGCCCGACCTATGTTGTGGAAATTCAGGAGATTAACCTACGATCTGGGAATTTTATCCTAGATAACCAACCTCCCCCTAAGGAGGATGAGGAAGAAACTGAGAGATAAACTGGAACCACTTAACCGACCCTAGAAGAAACTGAACTTCTAGGAGAGTTAAAACAGTTAAGTGTAAAGATACTACTTCTCCAAGCCATAAATAATGTGCCCGCTTCAGGCACCCACGCAGGCGCAAGAGAGATGCTCCAACTATCAATGTCATAGGACAATTGTCCGACCTGATATTGGGGCAGGTAATCTGTCCGAAATATCTAGACCTTGGGAGTCCTGTAGTCACTGTAATCCCCCATACCCTGATTGATCTTGGGGCTACCATTAATGAGATGACCAAGGACACTGTCCTCAAGCTCAGCCTTCAGGGCTCCTTGAGAAATACCACAACAATACTGCAGTTAGCAGACTGCTCCATCGTGACCCCTGAGGGGATTGTGGAAGATGTAATGGTCTCCAATGATTCTTGGGAGTACCTTGCTGACTTGGTTCTCTAACCAAAAGCAAAGCTCACTGGGTATCCTCTCATCCTGGGAAGACCTTGGTTGGCTACTGTAGTTGCCTACATCAGTTGTTGAGCTAGGAACATGACAATCAAGAATGGCATATGTCCAAGTAGTTAGTCCTATATCCTCCTTCCCAACCTTTGTTAGAACATGATTTACCTCTTTGGTTGGAGGAGGAAGATGAGGATGAATTCTATTTCATACCATTGTGTACAATAGAAGCTACCATGGGGGGCCCACAAACCGAGGATGACCTTATTGAAAACTTGATTCAGAATCCACCCCCCAGTGTGTTGCCATTAGAAGAGCTGGTGGAAGAAACCCAAGCCAATTCCTTAGTTGATCTATGTGTGGCTGATCCGACCTCTCTCCGAGTTAAGAATGTGGAATTCAGCCCAGAAAGAACCTTGAAGATCAACTCATCCCTATCCATCTCTCAGGAGAAATATCTATGTAGCTTATTGAAAAACCACTTGGATGATTTTGCTTGGAGCTATAAGGAGATGAAGGGAGTCCGCCCTTCAGTCTATACCCATCACATTTACATTAAAGAAGATTGCAAACCAGTTAGGTAGCCTCAAAGGAGGATGAATCCAGCTCTTAAGGACATTGTCAAAGAAGAACTACAAAAGTTGCTGGATGCAGGATTCATCTACCCTATCTCTGACAGTGAATGGGTCTCTCCTTTGGCACAAGTGCCAAAGAAAAACGGGAAGTGGAAAATCTATGTCTAATATCGGGAACTAAACAAGGCCACCAAGAAGGACCATTTCCCTTTGCCTTTCATAGATCAAGTGTTAGATGGCCTGGCAGGGAAGAAGTTATTCTCCTTCCTAGATGCGTTTAGCGGGTACAGCCAGATCCAAATCAGCCCAGAAGACCAAGATAAGACCACTTTCACTTGTCCTTGGGGTACTTTTGCATACTGGGTCCTTCCCTTCGGATTGTGCAATGCTCTCGCCACTTTCCAGAGAGTAGTACTAAGTATATTTGCTAAAATGGTTCATGATTAAGTGGAAATCTATATGGATGACTTCACCCCTTATGGTTCTAACTTCTACGAAGCTTTGACTAACCCAAGAAAAATTTTAAACAAGTGCATTGAAATAAACTTGTCCCTCAGTCCTGAAAAATGTGAATTCCTTATGACTGAAGGGACCGTGCTAGGTCATACAATTTCTCAACAAGGATTACAGGTGGATCCCAACAAAATCGCCATCATCCAAAGGGTTTCACCTCCTCAAAAGGTAAGACATGGTCGAAGTTTCCAAGGCTTAGTAGGGTATTATAGAAGATTAATTAAGGACTTCAGTAAGCTAGCCTCTCCATTGTTTGGTCTTTTTGGGAAAGATGCCGAGTTCATATGGACTGACAATTGTCAAGGGGCTCTAGATACCTTGAAAAGTAAACTGGTGACTGCCCCAATTTTGAGAGGTCCAAATTGGGCCCTACCTTTCCACATTCATACAGATGCCTTGAATAAAGCGATAGGAGCAGCCTTAGGGCAAGTTGATGAGAAGCTTCCTTATGCCATATATTTTGTAAATAAAAACTTGTCCAAGGTAGAATTAAACTACAGTGTAATTGAAAAAGAGCTCCTAGCTATAGTCCATTCCCTAAATAAGTTCAGACACTACATCACCGACTATCAAACATTTGTACACATTGATCATGCTGCAATTAGGTATTTGATGAACAAACCAGATGTAAATGCTCATATTATTAGATGGTTACTTTTATTGCAACAATTTGATTTGACCATTGTTGATCAACCAAGTAAGGAAATTGTTGTTATTGATTTTCTGTCTAGACTAGATCTGCCTACAGGTGAAGAAGGAATGGTGGATGATCAGATTCCAGATGAACACCTATTTGCTATCTCAGTACTCTCTCCATGGTTTGCTAATATAGTGAATTACTTGGTTTCAGCACAGTTTTCGCCACACCTATCCTCAAAAGAGAAAAGCAAGATCGTGAGGAAAAGTGCTCCATTCACCTGGATTGGGGGAAATCTCTTCAAACATGGCCTAGATCAGATTTTGAGGTGATGTGTCAGGGAGGAGGAAGTTTTTGACATTCTCCTAACCTGTCATGATGGGCCCTATGGGGGCCATTTTGCAGCAAAGAGGATTGCCTTCAAAATTCTGCAAGCAGGTTACTATTGGCCCACTCTTCATCAAGATGCCAGGAGATATATTATCCAGTGTGACCGATGTCAAAGGATGGGGAAACCTACACCAAAGGGTGAAATGCCCCTGCAACCTCAAGTTACTTTTGAGTCATTTGAGAAGTGGGGCATGGACTTATGGGTCCTATCAAACCTCTTTCAAAACAAAAATCTTACATCATTGTGTGCACTGATTATCTAACAAAATGGGAAGAAACAAAGGTGATCAAGGCAGCAACAGAAGAAAAAGTAGCTGAGTTTTTGAGAGAGAATATGTTCTACAAGTTTGGATATCCAAGAGAATTAGTCACAGATCAAGGGAGTTAGTTTACATCCAATATGATTGAAGACCTGCTCACACACCAAAAAATTAAGCATAGAACTATCACCCCTTATCATCCGCAAGAAAATGGACAGGTGGAAGTCACTAACATAGCTTTGGAAGGAATTTTGACCAAGGTAGTGAGTAGCAACAGAAAGGTTTGGGCAGATCGATTAGTTGAGGCCACCTGGGCCTATAACACCACTTGGAAAACCACCACGGGGTTCACACCTTATGAGTTGGTCTATGGGAAGAAGGCTTTGCTGTTAATAGAATTTGAATATAACACCTTAAGGATGGCAGCTTAGTTGGACCTAGATCTCAGTTGTGCACAAAAGGAAAGGTTACTTTAGCTAAATGGATTGGATGAACAGAGATTGCAGACCCTTCTCCACTAAGAGGTAGTCCAACTTCAAAGGAAAATATGGCATGATAAACACCTCAAAGAAAAACAATTCCAGGAAGGAGATTGGGTACTGCTGTATGATTCAAGATATAAATATTTCAAGGGCAAATTGAGGACAAGATAGTTGGGACCGTACACAGTAAAAAAATGCAATGACAATGGTTCAGTTCTGATTCGAACCAGTGATGAAGAAGCCATCCCCATGCTCGTCAATGGGCATAGGTTGAAGATCTACAGGAAACCCCTCTCCAAGTAGGGATTCATTGAAAATATGAGTAAAATAGTGTTGGTAGTGGAGCAGGTCTCTGCCCCCACTCCACCCACACCCTAGACACAAAAAAAAAGAAAAAGAAAAAGAAAAAAAATATCCCTGGGTGAAAACCTCCTGGAGGTACCCAAGGCAGGCAGTGAGGGGGAAAACCTCCTGGAGGTACCCCAATTGTCTCAAAAAAAAAGAAGAAAAAATGAAAAGAAAAAAAGAAAAAAGAAAAAACTGAGAAAAAAACGGAAAAACTAACTTCTTTTGAATGCATTGCAGATTGCTACAGGGTCACAAAAGAAAAAAGGACATGGTCAAACTGAATACACCCTTGATATTTCATTTCTCCATTGCCATTGTCCTTTCCCAGGCCTTGGTCTCACTTGTTCGGGAAATTTTGCATCCTACAGGAAGCTCCACGCATTCTACAGGAGGCTCCTGTAGAAACTACAGAGAGATTGAAATCAAGTTCATAAAAGAGTCAAAGGCCTAGAAATTTGTCCAAAAGACTTGTAGAACTCCCTACCACCATTCATCCTCCTAAATCTCCATTCCATCCCCGCAACACTACATTTCCACTGGCTTCTTTCTTCCCTGCATAGGAAACACAATTTTTTTTCTTTTGTTTTTTTTTTTAAATGATGAGGAATAAAACAATAACATCCTTAACTTACTTCTTACCTAGTGCATACCATCTATTTTTCCTTCAGAACTTTCCTCGCTAACTCTTCAATCCTTTCTCAAACCTCAGCTAGAAATTTTAGAGAGAGAAATAGTTACAGGAAATCCTGCAGGATTCCTGTAACAGCTGTTCCCTTTAAAAAAACAAGCTCCAGAGGCAGGGTCAGTATAGCCACAGGTATATACAACGCGCAAGGAGTCATTCCCGATTAAACAAGATCACCAGCATGAGATAGCCTAGTCACCAGTTTAGAAACCATGAGCGGCCAATAGTAGCAACAATCTAAGAACAGAGTGCCAAAGTTTGCACATGCAAAGCATGGTAGCGACTAACAGGTAAGAGGCTAAACTCGTTCCTCTGTTGCATGAATATGATTTAGAAATTGCATGAACCATTGAGATTATCGAGAATAAATGAAATCGATGGCCAACTAACTGGCCACCCTTGTCCAATTTGAACAAGCCTCGTCCAATTCAAACAACGTTCAGTGGATGCAATCGGCACGTGTGTTCAGTCAACTCGGGAAGAAAAACTCAAAACAGGTAGTGGTGGCGGCAGATAACGGGAATGATGGAAGTGATTGCGGGCAAGTGGCATGAAGTATCATAGTGGCACTGTAGTAGGGACCAATGGTCCGGATGGGGATAACGTACCCTTCCTGCCACTTCACCTCATCACCGCAGAAAATGCCATAAGCTTAAGTACGCTGTAGTTGAAGCCTCCACCACCTTTGTTTTCATTTGCATCGACGAGTTCTTAGTTGCAACAACTTACCTACCACCTTTAAAACCTCAAAACAGTCACTCTTTGCTAGTTTCAAAACCCTTCTGCTTATCGGGCTCTACAAGAGCATTATCGCACTCTACAGGAGCGGAAACACAGTCTATAGGAGCCTTTCTATAGGAAGGCTAGTGAATAGCTCTGTAGAGTAAAAACTCGGGATTTTGTGCCAAATTCGGGCTCGAAAGAAGGTAGGCTCGGAAAACCCACTCTGCATGTTAATTATCTACAAAAGGTGGTGGATTTGAAATGAAGTACTGAGTTGAAAAAGAAAGGGAAAGTGAGAACATAAGTCTGCCTATGTTTTCTGAAATATATATGCAGTCTCTCCATTTTACTCTCTGCACTAAAAGTTTGTCTGTTTCTTCCCCGTATTCTCCTGTATGAAGAAGTGATGCAACCATAGGAAATTAAGCCTATGAAGCAGTTAATTTTCATTGGGTGGTCTGCTTATTTTGTGAAAGAAAAACACTGTCTTGCTCTTTGTGTTGTTTTTTAAAAGAAAAACTATTTATTTCCTCCAACAGCCTGAGAAGCAAAGTAAGGTTGAGAACGGAGTTTGAAGGGCAGGAAAATTAACATTTATTTTTTTTAAAAGGAAGAAACACCAAAAACTCTCTTTGGTTCCAGAAAAAACCTCAATTGTTACTCTATTTTCGAGTTTGAAAATTTGCTGCCTTCCTCCTCACCTGAGAATTTCCAGCAGTCACTAAACATCATGACAAGGGGTTTTATGAGAAAGGAGCCTCTGAGCTCCACCAAAGTCCATGAACACCCAGAAGTGGTAGCCCTCTTCACTAGGGAAAATTGGATGCCTTTCTTTGAGAAATTTCATGGTTATGATGAGGAAATTACAGAGGAATTTTTATTATCTTTAAGAACCCATTCAAAAACCCATGCTACAGTTAGTTTCAGGGGTCTAACCATAGAACTTACACCAGAATTCATCAGCAGAATTACAGGTCTTCCACTTGGGCTCCCCTAGAGTAAAGAAGAGAAACCACTAGGACATGTTGCTAAAAGGACCTTTTTCCAGCTTGATGAACATCCTGTGGAGGATAAGAATGGGATTAGAAGGACAAGTATACCTTATCCATGGGGTGAGGTCAGCTACCAGATCATGAAATATATCTCTTGTGAAGGAAGATACAATATAGTCTATGGTTATCACTTTAGATTATTGCATGAACTAAGATATGGAATGGACCTACCTACATCTAGAAAACTTAGTCTTCCATATTTTCTCCTCCAATCCTTGATAGAGTGTGGCACCAAATTGAATGCAGGGGTTCCAGACCAACTGGCTCACCATGGGCTCATTAAATTGCTGGTAGAGGATGCCCTCCACACATACACAATCCCTATAGCCTGGAAAATTTTCAGGAACATGACTAGAGAAGATGACATAAAAACTCTCATTGATGACCTCAGTCCATCTGGCAGTGAAGAAGAGGAGCAGAAAGAGGAACTTGAGAAGGAAATCCATGAGGAAACAAAAAATATTCCATTAGAAGAAGAAAAATAAGAGAAACAGAGAGGAGAGGAGAAACATGACACAACCACAGTAGAACCTAAAGCGGAGAATAAAACAACATCAAAAGCAGAGAAAAGGAAGAGGACAAGAATTGAAAAGAAGAAACCCAAGACAGCTCAGAAAAAAGACTACCACGGGAAAGGCAGAGACTCAGCAAGTAGAGGAGAAAACAACACCAGAGACAATAGACATAGGCAAAACAACAGAAGAAGAAGGAGAAAAACAACAAGAAGAAGTGTCTCCTGAGACACTAGCAAGAGAAGTGGTGACTTTTCTTGCTTCCCTTAGTACTCCAGCTAAGCAAAAAGGGAAAAGAAAAAGATAGTCGTTTATGTACTTCAAAGCCAGAAAAAGCACCAGAATCAAGATGGGCAAGCCTCAGCCTCCTTTGAAAGAACCCATCATCATTGAGGATGCACCTACTGTAACAAAGGAGGAATCTCCCTCCAAAATCTCCCTCACTTACGAGAAAGGGAGTCCGAAGACCTCTACCTGGAAGGAAAGGATCAAATTAATGGACTCTAAAGCAGTCCTACAGGAGGCACAAACTTCTCTACAGGAGACATTGGCAAAGCTCAAAGAAACTCAAAAACTGGAAAAGAAGGCAGAAGAACAGTCCCAAGAAGGAGATAAGGCAAAAGAAATACCAGAGCCTGGACCTCAGCCTAACTTAGGTTCCTACTACAATCTCTTGGAAGGTGGGAAGATCATCCCACAAAAATTTGCAGTGCCCCTTTTCTTCGAGATGGAAAAGGAAAGAGTTAGGACCCACACATGGATGCAGATTGCAAAATCCAAAGGGGTCAAAGACATAGGGCACATGGAAAACAAGTTGAGAGAGATAAGCAGAGAATTGGGCATGGTAAGGCATACAAAGAGCATCAGAAGAGCTCAATTGCAGGAAGAAAATGAATTGTTGAAAAAGCAGCTACAACAAAGGGAACCTCAAAGAGGAAATGAGCTATCAATCTTGAAAGGACAACAATAAAAAGGACCCCAGGCAGATAGTGAGGCAGTAGAGAGACAACAACAAGAAAAAGAATCCCAGGCAGAAACTGAAGTGCTGATTTTGAAAAGGTAGTCCAATTAGCCTGCATGGCCAGATGGGCAATGGAGGCATTACAGTGCAGGCAGCCAACCAAATCATATGAATTATACCTCAAAGATCAGTGGCTCCAATTTCAGAATAAAACACTGGCCCAGAGGGGCCCATTACCATTTCAAGATTATGGCCAATTTATGCATTTATGTGATCACAGTTCAATTTAGGATAAAGAAAAGCTAACAGAATTTTACCTAGACAACATGGCACTTACTGACATGAATTTATGGGATCAAAATGTTGCATTGGGAGATTTGCAGTTAATGGCTATGGCTTCTTGGATGAGCCATGAAGAGAAGAGAGCAGTGGAAATTCAGAAAATGATGGCGAAAGAGCTGAGTGATCCCCTGATGATTAGAGCAAAACCAACAGAACCCTTGGCTCTCATCTATGCCCACCAACACCTTGCAGCTAATCCTCAAGTTCTCCCTGACTATGTTGACAAGTAAGCACAGGCTATTGCTCATTTCAAGGATATGGAGAGTTTGTTTGGTGATGATTGTATTCATGCCTGCATGAGAAGGTGGAATACCTTGCCACACAGCCTAAGGATCAAGGAGTATCACTCCCCAAATAGGATGAGGGAAGCCATGAGGAGAGTGCCCCTGTATAAGCACTCAATGCAAAATTTGAAAGCCAATTGGATTGGTCTTAAATTCAATCCTCCACTGCTGCTAGGACTGTTGGAAGGAGTTAAGGAGGAGGAAGAACAGAAACATTGGAAATAAGTGGATAGGAAAGCATATTTCCATGATAGGGAGGAAGACATCACATCAGAGGCTTGGGATGTCAAGGAATCTGTCAGAGCCATTAAAGATGAAGAGTTAGATTAGTTTCTTAGAGGATGAGCAACCCATTTCACAGGGGGGTGATGATGAGCCCCAGAAATGGGTAATTATATGGGCTCATTCTGCTTTTTATTTCAACTTAATCCACCATTCTCATTAGTTTGTTGCATGTTTTTGAATATATTTATGCTAATAGAGTGAATTGGGTTAGTCACTTTGCCATCTAGTCTAATGTGTGTTTTATGCAGATTTTTTGGACAAAGATAAGGAATTTATGAGCAAATGGCAGGCAAAATCGAGGAAAACAGGGAAGAGGACTTGTAGGGTGTGTCTCCTTCATTAATGACCCCTTTCCTCAAATCCTCCATTAGCAACTTGGAGCACAAAGGCCCACATTGATGATTCCAAGGAGAAGCCGAGCAAGTCAAGTAGGACTGGTGTTTATCTTCAGTTCTAAGAAGCCGAGTTCCTTGATTTTAGGAGGACTGTTGGAAGTCCCCATTTGTATAAATAATAAGGCTTAGAGCCTCAGTAGGTTAGCCAATTATTAGTAGATTTTTTCACTTTTGTGCAGCATTATGTTCAACTCATTTTCGAGTTCTTTTTGAGAAAAATTTATGTAATGTAATTGCTATTTTTGATAATGAAGATGAAATAGTTTTTGAGCCAGCACTGATCTCTTTCAGAGGGCTGAAGCTCTTGGGGTAGGGCCCAACCCAAGCTTCCCAACACTTCCTACTGTGTACTTATATGCTTTTTTGCTTCAATTCATGAGTTAATTTCTGTTGCATAGATTCATTTTTACTTTGTTAGATTAGGTTGCTTTTGATGGTTAGTATAGTTGTTTTTGTTTCAAGTTGCTTAAGTAAGTTGCTACAGTGACAGAAAAAGATCCAAAAAGGCCAATAGTAGGTCTTGATTTCATTTCTCCCTTCCTGGGACTATGATTTGAGGTCAAGGCACTACTGCTGCCATCAAAAACACAGTTTTTCTCTTCCATGCAACTGCGAGTGTGATACTTTGATTTGGAAAAGTTGATATTGGTTTAGATTCAATTGCTTAGATCATTTCATGTTCTTTTACCATAATCCTCTCGCATGCTTTTCTGTTCATAAGGTACTGTTCAACATTTTCTGTTTGTGGGTCAGATATTAGGTCAAGCTAGACAAAATTCTATTCTTTAGTTCTTTCTTTGGTCAGTTTTGATAAGTAAATGTGCAGATCTCTTGCAGGACATCCCAACTCACCATCCCTCCATAAAACAGCCAACACCATCTCACTTCTCATAGATTTCCTAGCTCATTCACAACATTTCGCCAATCTGCCCTAATTAATGTTTTTTTTTCCATAAAGCTACTTTCTTGCCATTTGAACAAATCCAACCATCATGTTCATCCCTGATCTTCTTTGATAAGTTCTACACATCTCAACACCTTCATCTAGCCTTTATTTCCCCTTTCCCATCATCTTTCCAACTTCAAAACTCCAAAAACAACTTTTGGCCTCCTTCTATAGATCCTCCAGTAGATCCCCTACAGCGTCTTGTAGAATTTCTTGTGAGTGATTTTTCGAAGTCTCCAGACGGGTACTAGGGGATTCTTAGGACCTCTCCACACCACCATCCACCTCTACAAAAACCAACTCCATCTTCCTTTGCCACCAATCCTTTGCATAGTCACAACCAGATAAATCACAAGCATAATAATTTCACATAAAAACACTCAAAAGTACAAAAAGGTTTTTTCTTCTCATTTCTTTTTAGAAGTAGCTTGAATAAATGTAATTTACCTTTTCAGTAGTCAATGGCCCCCATTTCAATAGTTTCCATCTATTTCCTTGCAAAAGTAGGGTTAGTGGGTAAACTAGGGGTTGCTAGGGTTTGCGTTTCATTTCAGTTTTAATTCTCTTTCTGCAAGTAGGATAGTCCCTGTAGAGTTAGTTTCCTTTCATCACAGTTAAAGCTTCTTCTGAGAACTCGTAGAAGTTGGCTTGAACTCCTAGTGAACTTGCACCATTTGATCAAGTGACAACCTACAGTAAGAGCTAGTACTTATGCATACAACACTGTCACTTCCAAGTTTGTTACGAACTACCGGGTTGATAAAAGTAAAGTAGGAAGCCCCAGGAGTTGCAACATTATTGCTGCAATACTGGTGCTCACCAGATAGTTGTCCAGAGTGATGATTTGTTGTTCCCACCAAGAGAAGAACTCATTATCGAATGTAGTCCTTGGCACGTCCCTACCTCCAAGGTGTTTTATTAGGCCAACCCACCTTCCCATTCAAGGATCTCGGGGGCTATTGATAGAAATTGATACTCTAGGACGTAGCCCAGGAACCTTCTCGAAGAAGAAGGAGCACAAAATGATCCTATATCCAAGATTTTTGGTATGTCCTTTCTGAATGGAGGAAAATTGGCTTTTCACATCGGTAAGAAGAGGTGTACACCAATCAAAAATAGTAGTGAGACACTCCACGACCAAGCTCATGGATAATTGTGACGCTTGATGCAATGAGGCTGATCTGTTTATCCTGGCTATGGTGAACATTAAGATTCTCAGGGACAACCTCTCCAAATGTTTTATTGGAATCTGGCTTCCAATTTTCTCTAGATGCCTCGAATAGTATATATGTACGTAGTCTTCCACTAAAAGACTACCTCGTGTCTGGCCAGTCGAATGTACAACTTCTCCTCTCCGGGAAAGACCAGTGATAAAGTAAATATCTTCTACCTCTACCCTCAAAGGCATTTGATCAATCATAAAAGCATCATCTTCAATACTCCAATAGTGGATTAACATTTCAAGCAAGCGGGTGTTGGCCTTCATATTTGGTATTTTGAAATATTTCAATAAGCCACATCCCCTCAATGCATATAAGGCTTGTTGATCATTCATAACTTCATTATCAATGGTAGTATGCTCCCTCTCTCTCCATGTGATTGACATCCTGAAAGAAAATTAAGTTTCAACTGCTAGATTTTTGTGTTTAAATTTCAAACCATGTATACGCAGGTCCCTTTTATACACAGTCGTGTGTAGGGCCTGCGTGTACGCGAGTTTATAATATCCAACCCACGTATATGCCGCGTTGAAATTTTTAACATAAATTCCTATGGTCAAATCTCAATTAAAATATCTAAAAACAATCATAAATTAATGCAAGCTAGAATTGGAGATTACCTGATGAGTACAAATGGTGAGTCAATACAAATAGTACAAATGATGAGTCAAAAATTCATTTTATAAGCTTTGAAAATGTCAAATTGTTTCAAAACTTGATTTTTTTCGCCTCATGAATCTTTCAACTTGTGAGCTTGGATTGTCAGGAATAGGTTGTTTTTTCAGGATATTTTGGATGCTTTTTTAGAAATTTCACAGCAGTTTCATGACTGCTGACCTGTCATGGCAGGCATCGTTTACTCACTGGAATATAGGTTAGGGAAACCATTTTTTTCCGTTGCATTTTGCATACTAGCCTCCATTTGTCGATACACTTGCCATAGGGTTGATCCCATTGTGTTATGGTTAGTAAACCATGTTCACTCGCCGATTTTTAAATCATGACACGATGGTAGATCCATCTTTTACATGGGCATCGTAGTTAGCACCTCACTGACATTGGTTGCCCATGCTGTTTTATTGAGTAGGCTCAGGAGTCCTCTCTAGTCCCACCATGACTTGTGCGTTGAAGACTCATTCCTCTTTGCTTCTTCGCTTCATTCTAGCCTTATACCCTAGAGGCTCCTTTGTGTTGAGTTGTACTACTACATTGCATTTTGACTATTTGCACCTTTTGGCCTTGAGTCGGCTTCACTTGGACTCGTGTTTAAGCCACTTTTTGACCATGTCTTCTGAAAACTCAAACTTGCAATCCCTTAGCTTCTACAACTTGACGCACCCTCAGACCCATGGAAGGAACACCCCTTTGAGTGTCCTTGACCAGCTTCGCCTCCCTGCATTGAGCATAGGAATGTTCCCATCCCAGGAACTAGATCATCTATTTCACTGACACTCGTTCTTTCCACTGTACTATAGCATTCTTTTATTCTTTTTCCAGCTTAAATAAAAAGACAAAAAAATTATATATTCCAAAAAAGAGTGGGAATGGGACAACATTTCCATATATTGTTGGCAACTAGAGTCAGTCATGTTGTCCTTGAACAAAGCACTCAAAAGAAAATCTCTCCTCCATTTGGGCAGGATTTAGTTTGCTTAGGTACGCCTTAACCTTGTTATTGAGTTAGTTCTCCTCCGATTGGTTAACTCTTCCAATCATATGGAGAGTTCATTCGTGCCTCCTGCATGACAAACTTATACAGAGTTATCATATGCTTCCACATAGTCATCATTGGGTCTTGCTTTTGTTCAAGGGAAGTAAGCTTGAGTCGACCTCTCTGCGATGTCTCTTGACCTATCTTTCAGTCAGCCATCCCTGGTTGTCAGTTTCTTGTTTTTCATCACATCCGTTATATTGGTCCTTTGCTTGTACCAGTTTGAGAAGGTCTCCATTGACTTCTTGCTGGCCGGTTTTGTCCTTATCGACGACGACATATTGCTCTGAGGATAGGCCTAGAGCCACACCCTGGCCCTATTTTCATTATTGATAGGTCACCTTGTACTCAAAATCGATCAGTATCATGGGTCTTTGATTGAGTGGTTTCTCTTGTGTTCGACATTAGCTTTCATTATCACACATTGGGATTCGTGCAGTGCCTTGGTTTCCATTTGACCCTATTGGTGGATTCCTTGCCTTTGTGTTAGCTTTCATTATTGGTTGGTTTAGAGGGTTTCTATCGTGCACTAGATACATCTTGTGTACGCCGGAAATGTGCTTCAATCGGGTTACTACATCTTCATCCGATTTCTTCCACATTATTGGCCTACGGGTTACACTCGTGCTAGATTGATGAAGGATGCCTTAATGCCTTCCTTCTAGTAGATATTTTCCTATCGACTATGAGTCATTGCTCTAGGGCAAAGATCTTGAGTCCATTTGGCAGTACCTTGGGGTTTGCAGTCATCAATGGCAGATCCTTCGCTATCGACAGTGGGAAACTATCATTGTCTCTTGATTGATAGTTTCTTCCAGGTGTTCGACTTTAGCTCATCTATTCGAACTTGTTAGATTGTACTGGGTACCTTGAATCTCATTATCATTATCGGTGAGTAGTCTCACATTTGTTAACGGTATACATCAATGCCTGGTAATCAAATGATTTCTCACATGGTCGACTTCAGATCATTTATTCCCATTGTGTAGAAATGTACCACGGTGGTCAGTGAAGACCTCGAGTTGCATTAACATTCTTTAGTTCACTTTTCTATATCTCTTGTTGCTGCTAGTTGACACCATTCCACATTATATGTTGCAGTCATTCACAGTGACATCCTATATGCTGGCATCTGAGTTGCGATGTAGTATCATCTTATTCCATAATGTTCATTTGGTACTATTGGGAATAGTTTTTGACATCAGTGATCAGCTTCATTGATCATCTTCTTATATGTGATATTCAGAAATTTACTTGTTTGATCATGATCAGATGATCCATTATGTACTTTTAGTTCTTTATACTTGTATACATAGTGGATTCGCTTGTACTTGATATGTGGACATGCTTTACTTTCTCTGAGCATGGGTATGTTGTTGGGTCCCTATAATACTAGTGATTACCCCATTACTATTGTAGTTGTACCCCTTATTAATATTGTTGTACCCCTATTGTGCCCATATTGTTATTACAATGCCCCATAGAATCCCTCTATTGTTATTTTTGTGGCTTTATATTATTATTGTTAGGTCAGCAGGGTTATATTGTGACTCCTTAGACTTCTATATATAGAAAGGAGGTTTTTTCAATTGAATGATCCAAGAATTGTTCATTTATGTAATGTAAAGGAGGTTGCCCCCTTGAAGAGGCCAAGTTTTAAGGTGTTGATCTATCTTTTCTATCTTTTTCTTGAGCTGGTTTCATAACATTTAGTATCAAAGCTTTGGATTCTAGGGTTTCGCTGCTCCAAATAGGTCATCATGGAATTTTCACTATAACTTTGTTTCTGCGACATTTCAGAAGCTAAAAAAAAACCCATTTGAGAAGACATCACAGTGAATCTCCGGTCTGAATTTCAGAGCTTTTTCGCACTAAATTTGTGGAGATATGATCTAAGGAAGTTAGTATTTTTGCAGACTCCTGAATTACATTCCAAACAGGTGACCTAGGGAAAATCGTCTTAACTTTCTCTTTGAGCATTGGATTGAAATTTCATAAGAAGTTACAGAAAGAGGACAGAATGCAGTTTCTTATATATATTTTTTAGAGCCAAAGGTCGAAACAGTGACTCATGGCACGTCGTACAAGTTCGCGCTATTGAACTAGTCTATAATCAGGTCACTGTGGGAGATTCACATAACTCTTCCTTGGAGAATCCAATTTGGATCAAATTGGTGGCATTGGAAAGAGGACACAGAGGGCTACTGCAAATCACAATTTTAGAACTGGATGACTCGAAAGTACCAAGATACATCAAAGGAAATATCGAGCTCCTACCAAGTGAAAAAAGGTGTGTAGAATTTTTTAAATTTTTGCTTAAGCTTGGTTTGAAAATTTATTTTGAAGGAATTCAAAGGGCATAGTAGAGCATTATTATCGGTAACTGATTCCCCAAGGAAAGAAAATGCAAACACCTAGTAAGCAACCTGAAAGCTCTAGCATGACTCATGAAGAAGAGGAAGAAATGCTACATGATATATCAAAATTACAAGACTAGGTGCAACAAATGTCACTCTCACAAAAGCTAATAGAAGCTAAGATAAAGGGCGTGGAAGCTAAGATGGACGATTTGAAGATAGATTTGAAGACAGATTTGAAGAGAGACATGGCAGATTTGAAGACAAACTTGACAAATTTTCTACAAGAAATACTTACTAATGGTGAAAAGGTAGTAAATGAAACTCATGATGCGAACAAAAGAAATCTTAATCATGATTTCATAGACTCTAATGTGGGATCAAAGACCCACCATATTCCAAAAATCGATATGAGGAAGTTTGATAGCAAGGATCTCGCAACATGGATATTACAGATGGAGCAATTTTTCGATCTCAATAATGTGCAAAACACACAAAAGGTACATATTGCAACTTTATATT
>APFE031094631.1:0-19895 GCA_000404065.3 Pinus taeda | reverse complement strand
GATACATCAAAACTCCAAAAAATAACATGTGTGTTCAAATAAAATCCGCTGCTCGCAGGCCTCATATATCTGTGGCACACAGGCCTCAAAAATGTAAATGTTGGCCCTAGGAGCTAATCAACATGGTGATCATGGTAACATGAAACTTCTCGTGCAACATGAGACAACAATCGGAAAATTCGACCTGATACCCCCAACGTATGCCTCTGGTATTGGCGTGGGATGTCTCCCACCTGGGCATACTATGGGATACCACGAGACAACCCCTCAAGGTTCCTCGTGATTTCCTCCTCATTGTTGCTTCCCTCTTGATAAGGAGTGACATCAAACTGGTGAGCGACGCACCTGGCTATCGGGGACATCTTGGAGGGGCACTCTAGTCCAACATCTGCATTGATAAAACAAAATGTTATAAACACACATATATAAAGAACAATTAAAAAATCAAAAAATAAAAAATTTATTTTTTACCTTCATCGTCAAAATCCTCCCCGTCTGGAAGTGGCATATCCAGATCTCCACAGAAGTCGGTACCATTGTATGGCCAATCCTCCACTACGATCAACTGTTGTCGTAGCCATGAGAAGAAGGTAGGCTTGTAGGACATATGCTGGCCCCCAGTGATACTAGGCATTGATCGACTACAACGGACCATCTGTGGGTCTCGTGGCATTGAAAAATCTACCTCTGTCAGCTGGTACTAGAACAACAAAACCTGATCGAGGAAGAAGGTCACTAGTACAGATTCGAAGCAAAATTGCTTCAGATTCCCTGTCTTAGCTTTTGAAAATTTGCGTTGCATGTTGATCTTCATCGCTTCCACCCAATTGAAGATCGTCGGTGTTGTGCAGTCAATAGCATATAGATATTTCAACTTGTTAGTCTCGCTCTCTACTTGGGACCCAACCACTGCATTGATAGTCAATAATATCACTCTCAGTGTCAGATCTCACGCAACAACAATCTCAATCTTGTCGCTCGTGGATTTGATGGCTTCTGGACAATGTTCGGCAAGTAGCATGGATATGCTTGCCCCAATCGGTCGTGACCCATATAGGTTGAATGCTTCCCCTCTTCGGGACAGTCCTGTGATGAAATAGATGTCTGAAGTTTCCAACTCCAGCGCTTAGTCACCAATGATAAATATTTCCCAATTTATGTCCCAAAGACTAATCAGGAATCGAAGCAGCTCAAGTTGAGCCCGCATCCTTTGTGTGAGAAAGAACTTGAGGATCCCACAGTTCCTTAAGGCGTCCAAGTAGTTTGGATAATTCATTGCCTAGGTGTACACATCTTCGTGCTCACGTGCTTTCCAGTTTACCATTTTCGATGATTCTTTTATGCAAAAACCATGTATTTAAGTCAATAATCATTTTTGGCAAGTAAAATTTGGATTCAAATGGTGGATTTGAGAGAAAAATGTTTTTTCCTTTGTTCACGACGTCAACGTGCCTGTTTTAAAAACAGTTGCCGTGACAACGCGATTGGGCGTTTTAGCAACCCTCGACAGCGGCAATTCCGTGCCCAGAAATCGCGCCGACCGAGGGAATTTTTTTTTTGCCAAAACCTCCCTCAGAAATCCAAAAAATGGATAAAAGTAGGAATAAACACTATGGAAATGGAGCTTAGGGACTTGGCTCTTACCTGCAACTGGTAGCTTAGCGAATGACCTCCCGGATCTCCTGCAATCTGCTCTAGAAAAATTAGGGCAAAAGTGGGTGAAAAGTTTTTCCCAAAAAGGTAAAATGGTAAATGGTAAAAAATATTTAATTTTCCATCCTTTTATTATGTTTTTCCTGTAATATTAGGGTTTTAAAGTATTTTTGACCAATTTTGCCTCAAGAATGGGATAATACACTTTACCTTTTTTTTGCGCAACAACAGGTGATGGATGTTCGATGATGGTACCGAGTCATGTTTCATATCTTTTCTCGACTCGTAAAACTCAAATGAAAAGGTTGTCGAGAATTTTTCCCTTTTGACTCATAAAAGAGAATAAAATGGGGGGTTCGCTTTCAAGCTCTTTTCCGACCCTTTAAAAACAAAAAGATTGTCAAGCTCTTGTCGTTTCTAACTTGTTAATAGATGCGAAACGTCGTGCGCCCAACATATGTTTACCCCTTTTTCGGGCTGGGATGCACTATTTACGAAAAGGGTACTCCTTGACTGAAATGGTCAGGCTGTTATCTCGAGCATCATTTTCTACCTTTTCTAGCTCGAAAGACACAAATGTACGAAAAGGGACCATGTGGAGTTTTCTTTTTCGTGTCTTTTTCAAACTCTCTAAACATGAAAAAGATGTCGAATTTCACCTTTTTCAGACTCGTTAAAACATACAACGACATCATATTCATCACCATGACGAACATGAGCGTCTCCTTCCTAGGGCTCGCTAAACTTACTAGGTCGGATTCATTCGAAGGATGGACTTACAGTGCAAGCATATGTTATCCCCTTCAAGTTTGCGATTAAAAAATAATTGGGGTATCTGCGAGAAATGGTGGGAGGAAATTTGGAAATCCAATCAGTTGTGTCAGCAGCTCACTCTTGAACATGACACTTTTTGCTTCATGTCGGGTTGGGGTATCCTCCTTTTTATCGTTGACCTTCCTGGGTTGGGTCAATTATTTTTTCCTTGCTTCCTATGGATCCAAAAGTTGCCAAACATCTAGTCGTGTCGCCGATATGTTCAAGAGTTGTCCTTCTATAGTTACACTTACCCTTGATTCTCTGTATCATCCAAAATCATTTTGCATCCCTTTGTCTCGTGTCGATGATGTGGGATACATTATGGCCCTCCTTCGACACAGTCGCTTCCTGTCGACTTCAGCTTGACCGAGAGACTCCCTTCCAGTACCTTAAAGCTTGCATGCCCTAATGGCAAGTTCTTCACACTCGACGATAAGTTCATGTCATTAGCTTTCGATCGGGTGATTTCATGGGTGTTCAACTTCAGTTCCTTTATTCAGATTCAGTGAATTGTGTTGATAGTAACTTGAGGACCATTTTCATTATTGGTGGTTTCTCTTGTGCTTGTTAACAATTTACATCATTGACTGGCAATCAAGCGATTTTCTAGCATGTTCGATGTCAACACATCTATTCACATGTTAGAATTTGTACTTTGATTGGGTCGTGTTGGGGTGCAAGAACCTGGGCTCAGATTACAAAAGTTCAGGTTATAAGGTGGTGTGACATGATTGTGCTAATATACATGTCTCTTTTAGATGGTTGGTTGCGACCATACCATGAGTTGTCATATGTGATCCTTCTCATTATTGGATGGTTACGACCATACCTTGGTTTCGATATGATCCTCTTTATCGGATGGCTGTGCCCATACCTGGATCCATTTACATGATCATTCTTTGGATGGCTGTGTCCATACCATGATTCATGTATCATTTGGCAGAGTTTTCAGTTATGTGTATGTATCTGTACTTGCTTGCAGGTTTTTCGATGACAAACTTCGGTTCCCCGCACTGATTCATAAAGCATTTCACCCCTCACTCTAGTTCACCCTTCACGCTTTAGGGGGAATCTGTTACACATCATTTTGTCACTGTCCTTGTACTCCTCGTTCCATGATCCTGGAGGACCTATACAGTGAACCCGACATGCTTCCCCTTCATGAAGAAACTCCCACTGTGTCCCTATTCATGAGTAGACAATTCCCTTTTGCATCATTTCCCAAAAATCTTATGTTTTTCCCAGTTTACAAGACCGGTGCTAATGGAACATGTTCTCCTCGTGCTGATATGTAGGGATTATAACTATCCCTAGTGCTGATCGGAGCATCTGAGCCTTGTTCTAGTCATGCTGATCCTCTTTTGGAAAGTTTTTTAAATAAGGAGCCAAAGCTTCCAGCTCTAGAAGCTTCGTAACGGAAGTCTGGTAAATGGTTGGGCTAGATGGAGTCGAGGATGTTAGTTTGGGCTTCTTTCCCCTATTAGTATGGAACTACCTCAAGAGATAATACCTTCTCCCATGAGAAGAGGAACCATCTCCCCTCCATTCAAGCTATATAAACCTCCCTTTTCCCAAGCACAAGCTAGTGTTGGTGTGCTATTGCTTATTAAGTTTGGAGTAATTAGCAAGTTATTCGTAGTTGTAGCTCTCTAGTTGCATGTGAGGGAGAAGTGTGAATTTGGTTTAGTGTGAGGACTAAAGGGAAGAGCCTTAAAACTACCATTATTGAGGCCATCATGGAATGCTAATGGAAGTGTGTGGGAACCTAGATTTGTCGGAGGAGAACAAAAACGTCAAGACAATGGTTGTAATCTCTTCTTGATTTAATGTATATGCAACTATCAATTGATTTCCTACATAATATGTCATCTCACATGTTTATGGGTTAATGTTTCTTGACCTGTTAATTAGGTTCAATTACAATTTGTATATTATCACGGTTGTTGTTTGCTCTTGTTTACTTGTTTCAGGTGTTCGAAGAAGGAAACAGGAGATAACTGGAGTGAGCAAGCAAGGTCATCATCAAACAGGATAAGCGTACTAAGAGGTAGGCCCTCTTAATTGGTTCTAACCTAAGGAAATCTTCCATAGAATGTCTTGTTTGTGGCTAGACCCACTATCGGGCTAGAGGAATTATTTGTGTCCGCACTTAGAATTTTACTTCACCACACCCTGCCATACATCTAGCCCGAGGAATTAATACAAGAGGCCCATGTCTTTCATCTCAAATCCCCTTGCAAGATCCTCTTTGTAAGAGCAGATCAACTACTCATAACCTATCACTATTAAATAATCGACATATAAAACAAGAATAAGCAACTTACCATCTACCACAATGTAATAGAGGTTCACATCTACTTCACTTTTGGTGAAGTCAATCCAATGAGATAATTGTCAATATGAGTGTACCATGCTTGGGGCACCTGTTTGACACCATACAATGATCTCTTGAGTATGCACACATACGACTCTTGATCATATGTCTCAAATCCTTCTGGCTGCTCTATGTAAATTTCATCCTCAACAAAACCATTGAGAAAGGCAATCTTCACATCCATCTAGTGGATTTTCCACCCCATCTGTGTAGCCAATGCTAGAATGGATATTGTTAGCTTCCTGCTGCAGCAAGTTATTCATATTTCATGATTGACATTTTACAGGCCAAATATGTCGTACTTTGCATGCTGCAATGCTCCATATTTTCTTAACAGTCTCCAAGCAAAGAAGGCTACTCCAAGTTCATTCAATTTCCTTCCAGATTTTTTGAAAAGTTATCTCGGTATCGCCAATTTTCAGTTAAAGGGAGGTCCAAACAGCTTAATCTTGGTCTCCCTAGGTTTAAATTTCCTGTTTAGAATATAGAGAATGTAAATCTGTCCAAACAGCTTAATCTTGGCAGATTCTTAGATAGGTAGAGAAGCAGAGGAGCCCAACAGCTTAATCTGGGCCCTTGGAAGAAATAAGGGTAGTATGTAGATATGAAAGTATCAAAACAAAAATGAATGATGGGTTTGCAAGTCTAAGTGCACCCAAATCAAAAGAAGAAAAAATTCTAGGTAAGTAGGCTGGGTAGGTAGTTCTGAGGTTGCTGAATCGTAATTGCTAATCGGTTCCAGATTTTCAGGTGTCATCTCACTCGGGACACAATCAGTAGGTAATTCTATGCGAGATACTCAAAAGAGGTATAACTAACTCCCCTTCTCCGCTTTCCCCAATCATTAACTAACTTCCCCAAAAGAGGTCAAGATCTGCTTGATACCTCTTAAGTTCCATCATTTTCATAACACTAGCTTGAGTAAAGATCTGCTTTACTCAAAGTTCTTCCATACTTTCTCTAAAAGGTGGTTCTACCCCCTTGTAACAGCCTAAGGTCTCCTGAACTTAGCGCTTTCTTACCACCTCCATATTAACCACTAACATTATTATTTAGCTCCCTATTTTTCCCGTCCCCTTACTAATATTAAGTAAATCTTCCCTTATGTATTATCCCTCCCCTTGGTTGAAAAATAACCATAAGCACCCCCAGGAATTGCTCAGTTTACCTGAAACTTAGCAAGAACCCTCAACCTTCAAACCATCTTCCAGATACAATGGACTCCTTCCAGAGTATAAAATCCTTTTGAGGTAATCGGACCCCTTCTGAAACCTCAAATGCCCTTCACACCCACTTACTTGCTCTTTCCGCCCAAAACTTACACTCCGCAGACCCTTAAAAGCCAGATCGCATCGCCAGATTGCAGTTTTATCTCCATGCAAGTTATGACCCATCCGTCACCACCCGACGCGATATCGCAATATCGGCGGTCGACGGCCGCAAGTGCCAAATGTCCAACTTAAACACCCTCCGTTCCCCGCCGATGCGATATCGCGATCGCATCAGAGCTAGTTCATCGCATTACCTCCAGTATCAGCACCTCACCATGTCATTCTGTACCAGGGACCCACCACAGCTAACGTCAATCCACCGTACAGCCGACGTCGTGCTGACGTCAGCAGCCATAAAGCCAAAACTTTGCGCAGGAAGAAAAATCGCACTTCGGAGATCCAGAACGTGAAACAGAGGTAGTTTTCGATGCGCGATTAGCGCGAATCGCGCATCGCTACGGGAAATAGGCCGTTTCGGGGAATCTTCTGATTTCTTAGCCCATTGTGCGCCGAAAAAGCCCGAATATCGCCCGATCGTGCCAAAGTGATCTGGTTTAAAGACAGCAGCAGATCAATGACAAAGTTTAAAGTGTATCAGATCAAATCATCAGGTATCAAGCGTGTCAAAGAGTATCAGTAGACAGCGGAAGCCATCAATGTAGCGGCAAAGAGTATCAGTGAAAATCTTGAGGAGTGGCCCGAAGCAGGAGAACATTTAATACTTTCCAGCAGATTCAAAGAAAGAGGGAAAGGCCACTTGAAGCCCTCAAATCATAATTATTGCACATTTAACTCACACCAGAGCAGAACTATAGTTCCCAAAGCACAATCATTCCAGCAGCACCGCTTCAAGCCCCCAAGGGCCACATTGTCACCTTTTCTGATTCAGCTGCCGCTAGCGCAGCCAAAAAGATTTCCCTGCATTTAATTCCAGCAACACTTAGATTTTTTAAGAGTTTTCTAGCGGACCTGTTTAGGTCAGTTGTAATGAATGTATTTCCGATATTTTTCTTATAAATACCACCCTGAACAATGTTGTGAGGGGTTGCTTGGTTGGTAGTAGTTGGTTAGTCTCTTTTCCAGCATTTTCTCCGAGCAGAGACTCGCACTGTAACTGTCATAATTTCCATAATCAAAGATTGCTGAAAGCATGGATTGCGAAACTACTTGGTGTTTTCTCTTGGCCAAAGAATGATCACGGAATTCCTGTGCTTCTACATGATTCAATAAGTGTTTATCTCCTCTGTTTACTTTTATGTTTTTTACCACCATTCCGCCTTCTAAATTGCAGCAAAGAAGAATAGCTTAAGATTTGTTTCACTACACCTTAAGTTCAATTTCTGCATTTCTCGATGTTTTCTTCAGAAATAACTATGAGCATGTATACTTAAATGATCTTGTTTATGCTGTTTCTTTCACATATGAATGCATATTTAGGAATTCTTAATTTCTCTTGGATCCCATTCATCCATTTCTCCTCTTTTTCAGCATGATGAAATGATTCTCCTTTGCCTTTCATCCCTGATTTTCATTCCGTACTTTCAGCAGATTGATAATTGTATCCTGTGTGGCTATCCTGCTCCGTATCCCCTTGTGACCAAGAAAACGCAAGCAAGCCTCAATCCGTGACTCCATGCCCAATGGTTCGAAACTTATCACACCTTACCTTGCCTCTTTGTTCGAGAAAACTACCTTCCATCCAATCACAAACAAAACTCCCTTGAAGCCAGAAAGCTAGCCTAAAATCGTCAACAAAAGTTGAATCATAAAGAGAGAGCCCTCTCTGATTGCAAGTGGGCTAGAACCTGCAATCCAAAGATCGGTTTGTGGTTACCTCGGCCGTATCCCTATAAGGAGCCTAGGGACAACCTGAGTGATAACATAATGGTGACTCCGCTGGGGACCTCCTCAGATAAATTAATTAAACCAGTCTGCAACTCTACAGAGAACGAAACCGACTTGTAAAAGCCTCGATCGACCTGTACCTGTGTTCTCCACTGGGGATTCAAGCGCTTTGTTCATTTTGTAAACCCCGCTTACTGGAGAAAGTGCTCCTGTTCTTCAGAACTTGTCACGCTTAGTTCTGGTCTTTGATGGTGGATAGAGATCAGGGACTTCAAAGTCTAGGCGTCCACCTAGCGACTCCACTTCAATTTCAATCAAAGGCTCCACTGAGGAACGAACCAATTTTACAGCCAAATACTCCATGTTCCCAAGTATTAACAGTGAGAGAGAATGACCGAATTCTGGGAAGATCTTCCATTTGATGAAGCTTTAGATGAATTCAGAGAAATTTTATCAGAATTTGAGCTTAATGAAGAATTTTTCAGAGCAGTATTGTCAAAAATAGCAGGCGGCCATAATAAACTTTTCCTTGAGTTAGTTGTTGAAAAATATGAGAATGAAATTGAACTCTTGGAAGCTCAGATACAATCATACAATTTCTGTGACCCTAGAGAATTTTACCAAAATCTTCCCCCCCCAGTCCACAGGGAAATAGTGCTATCTCCTGAATTACATTTTGAGTATGATCTGGGTTTCAAGGCAAAGACAGAAGGACTAGCTGCTAGGCTTATTACCGAAGATGCAACTGTTCCATCTGACCAAGAAGACCCGGAGTCATGCCGAAGTCTCCCTTCCCGAAATCAGGAGGAAATACTGTTACCTGCTGACTTACATATTCTGTATGATTCTATTTTCAAGACAGAGACAGAAGGAGTAGCTGCTAGGCTTATTACTGAGGATGCAGCTGTTCCATCTGACCAAGAAAATCCAGAATAAGTTCTCTCACATGATGATTTTATTGATCCTATTGCAGACTACATGGAACTTCTGCTTGACGCAATTTCTTTAGCATGTTTTCTCAGTGAAGACCAAATACGTCAACAACAACCGTTATATGCCACAACTTTGATTATGAGGGCACATAACCGAATGATGCTTTTATGTTTAGAGACCATCAGTCAGCAAGTTCATCTTGTTTTTCAGTTGCTTAAGTGGCTGCACTGGTTATTTGATCTCACCTAACGACAAAGTAAGTACTGGTTAGGGTAGGTAGGTAGGAGAAATAAGGCAGCCGAAGAAGACGATTTTGAAGAAAACAACAACAACTAAAGACTAAGGCATTATGACCTGCTGTTCTTGGCTTCTCACGAGGAGAAGCCATCCCCAAGTGGAGCCACTGTTAGCTTCCTGCTGCAGCAGGTTATTCATATTTCATGATTGACATTTTACATGCCAAATATGTCGTACTTTGTATGCTGCAATGCTCCATATTTGCTTAACAGTCTCCAAGCAAAGAAGGCTACTCCAAGTTCATTCAATTGCCTTCCAGATTTTTCGAAAAGTTATCCCGGTATCGCCAATTTTCAGTTAAAGGGAGGTCAAAACAGCTTAATCTTGGTCTCCCTAGGTTTAAATTTCCTGTTTTAGAATATAGAGAATGTAAATCTGTCCAAACAGCTTAATCTTGGCAGATTCTTAGATAGGTAGAGAAGCAGAGGAGCCCAACAACTTAATCTAGGCCCTGGAAGAAATAAGGGTAGTATGTAGATAGGAAAGCATCAAAAGAAAAATGAATGATGGGTTTGCAAGTCTAATTGCACCCCAAACAAAAGAATAAAAAATGTTAGGTAAGTAGGCTAGGTAGGTAGTTCTGAGGTTGCTGAATCCGAATTGCTGACCAGTTCTAGATTTTCAGGTGTCATCTCATTCAAGGCAAAATCAACATGTAATTCTATGCGAGAAGCTCAAAAGAGGTATAACTAACTCCCCTTCTCTGTTTTCCCAATCATTAACTAATTTCCCCAAAAGAGGTCAAGATCTGCTTGACACCTCTTAAGTTCCATCATCTTCATAACACTGGCTTGAGTAAAGATCTATTTTACTCAAAGTTGTTCCATACTTTCTCTTAAGCATGGTCCTACCCGCTTATAACAGCCTAAGGTCTTCTGTACTTAGCTCTTTCTTACCACCTCCATATTAACCACTAACATTATTATTTAGCTCCCTATTCTTCCCATCCCCCTATTAATATTAAGTAAAATCCCCCTACGTAATATCCCTCCCCCTGGTTGAAAAATAACCATAGGCACCCCAGGGAATTGCTCAGTTTACCTGAAACTTAGCAATAACCCTTGACCTCCAAACCATCTCCCAGGTACAATGGACTCCTTCCAGAGTAGAAGATCCAATTGAGGTAATCGGACCCCTTCCGAAACCTCAAATGCCCTTCGCACCCACTTACTTGCTCTTTCCTCCCCAAAACTTACACTCTGCAGAACCTTAAAGCCAGATCGCATCGCAAGATCGTAGTTTTCTTCTCCATGCAAGTTATGACCCATCCGTCACCACCCGACGCGATATTGCGATATTAGCGGTCGATGGTCGCAAGCGCCGAATGTCCAACTCAAACACCCTTCGTTACCCACCGATGAGATATTGCGATCACATCGGAGCTTCTTCATCGCATTACCTCCAGTATCAGCACCTCACCACGTCGTTCTATACCAAGGACCCACCACAGCTGACGTCATCTACCTTACAGCCGACGTCATGCTGACATCAGCAGCCAGAAAGCCGAAACTTCGCGCAAGAAGAAAAATCGCACTTCGGAGCTCCAGAACAAGAAACAGAGGCAGTTTTTGATGTGCGATTAGCGCAAAGCGCTAATCACGCATCGCTATGGGAAATAGGCCATTTCGAGGAATCTTCGGGGAATCTTCTGATTTCTTAGCCCATTGCGCGCCGAAAAATCCCGAAAATCGCCCGATCGTGCCAAAATGATCCGGTTTTAAGACAACAACAGATCAATCATAGAGTTTAAAGTGTATCAGATCAAATCATCAGGCATCAAGCATGTCAAAGAGTATCAGTCGACGACGGAAGCCATAAATGTAGCGGCAAAGAGTATCAGTGAAAATCTTGAGGAGTGGCCCGAAGCAGGAGAACATTTAATACTTTCCAGCAGATTCATAGAAAGAGGGTGAAGCCACTTGAAGCTCTCAAATCATAATTATTGCACATTTAATTCACACCAAAGCCGAACTGCAGTTCCCAAAGCACAATCATTCCAGCAGCACCGCATCTAGCCCCCAAGGGCCACCTCATCACCTATTCCGATCCAGCTGCCCCCAGCACAACCAAAAAGATTTACTTGCATTTAATTCCAGGAACACTTAGAATTTTGAAGAGTTTTCTAGCAGACCTGTCTAGGTCACTTGTAATGATGTCTTTCTGATATTTTACTTATAAATACCACCCTGAGCAATGTTGTGAGGGGTTGGTTGGTTGGTAGTAGTTGTTGGTCAGTCTTCTTTCCAGCATTGTCTCTGAGCAGAGACTCGCACTGTAACTATCATAATTTCCATAATCAAAGATTGCTGAAAGCATGGATTGCGAAACTGCTTGATGTTTTCTCTTGGCCAAGGAATGATTACGGAATTCCTATGCTTCTACATGATCCAATAAGTGTTTCTCTCCTCTGTTTAATTTTATGTTTTTTGCCACCGTCCCGCCTTCTAAATCGTAGGAAAAAAGAATAGCTTAAGATTTGTTTCATTACACCTTAAGTTCAATTTCTGCATTTCTCTATGTTTTCTTCAGAAATAGTTATGAGCATGTATACTTGAATGATCTTGTTTACGCTGTTTCTTTCACATATGAATGCATGTTTAGGAATTCTTAGTTGCTCCTAGGTCCCATTCATCCATTTATCCTCTTTGTTCAGCATGATGAAATGATTCTCTTTTGCCTTTCATCCCTGATTCCCATACCATACTTTCAGCCGATTGAAAATTGTATCCTGTGTGGCTATCCTGCTCCGTATCCCCTTGTGACCAAGAAAACGCTCGCAAGCCTCAATCTGTGACTCCATGCCCAATGGTTCGAAACTTAACACACCTTACCTTGCCTCTTTGTTCGAGAATGCTACCTTCCACCCAATCACAAACAACACTCCCTTGAAGCCAGAAAGCTAGCCTAAAATCATCAACTAAGGTTGAATCAGAAGGAGAGAGCCCTCTCCGATTGCAGGTGGGCTAGAACCTGCAATCCAAAGATTGGTTTGTGGTTACCTTGGCCGTATCCCTATTAAGAGCCTAGGGACAACCTGAGTGATAACATAATGGCGACTCCACTTGGGACCCTCCTCAGATAAATCAATGAAACCAGTCTGCAGCCTTACAGAGGAAGAAGCCGACTTATGAAAGGATCGGCCGACCTGTGTTGTTGCATATTTTTAGAAAAATTTCAAAGATATATTAGAAGCTCGCTCCTAAGAAACAAACACATAATGCACGATCAAATCCTGATCCAAACAACCCGCCCATTGTTAAAAATCCAAATTTAATTCCAAAGATCGTCAGAAAACAAAAACAAAAAGATTGCCAGACCCCTGTTAGTCCTGAAATAGTTCAGCCAATTGCTGTACCAACCCCTGTCAAGGTTCTATTCCGGTCCACCCCGAGCTCCCCTGGCTCATCACCTCCTTTTCCAAGTAGCTCCGCCACACCTCTATCCCATATCCCTACCACATCTACTACTCCTTCTTCCCCTATCATTCCCGTAATACCCCTCGCCTTAGGTGTTCAACTCATCCCCGCCATCATGGCTAGATATGCACCATTACAGTTACCTGCTAATCTTGGGGCTATGCCTCAGGACTACCAATCGAAAATCACTTATTTCGATGGCACAACCTCTTGCACCGCCCTACAACATACAAAGAAAATGCAGGATTATTTCGAGAGTTATGAGATAGATGATGAGAGCGTAAGAATGAAGATCTTTGTCCAAAGTCTGACTGGTGATGTCAGAACCTGGTTTAGGGCACTTCCACCTAATTCAATACTAAACCCAGAAGCCCTATACCAAACTTTCATTAACAGATGGGAGAAAAAGAAGGACCCCCTGCACATACTATCTGAATATGAATCTATCAAGAGAGGACCTGGGGAAGCTGTTCTGGATTACTGCGCCAGATTTAACAATGTTTACAACGCGATACCACCAAATTTAAGACCTCCGCCTGACCTTGCTTTATACAAATTCCCGGATGGATTTGATGCCGAGATGGCATATCAATTAAGGGAAAGAGCCCCTCAAAGCCTCGCAGAAATGCAAGACGCAGCAGTAAGCATGGAAGCAAATCTAATCGCTAAAAGAAACAGAAACAGATCCGAGAGAAAAACCACTTTCAAAGAAGAAACCTCATCTTTTGAGCAGAAGCTTGATGCGGTCGTCAGTTCCATGAACAGGCTGGGAGATAGATTAGACAACGTTGAGAGGAAAAATTCATGGGAAAGTCAACAACCCAATGCCGCGAGGAACCCAAACTTTAGAAATACCCAAAATTTGAACGTAGGTAGGGCCAGTCAGGATCACGACATTAGACCTCCTTTTCAAGAAAACTATGCTGAGGCATCTACATCCGCTGATCCCACAGACGGGACCCTAATGAACCTGGTTGATTCAGAAAACGAACAGCAATCCTTCCTCACGGAAGAAAACCGACCATACCTTAATATAGAACAATGCCGCAGCAAATCGAGCGAGTCCTTTGACTTTAAACAAGGTTATGACACTGCTATATACGAGGTACATAAGCAATACAAACTAAGAACACGGACTATCGATGTTCTTCCGCCTAGCAAAGCAAAAGATAGCAAACAGCCCAACAAAGCTAAAGGGAAGATCACCAACAACCAACCAGCTGACAGTCGTGTCCCAAATTCTCAACAAGTTATTGTGGAAGATGTAACAGATACACATGGTTCTATGGAGCAGCCCCTGCCCACTCCCCATCCGGAAAAAGATCTGAAGAGCATTCCCGAAAATTTTCCCAGAACGGAGATACCACAGACGGTCATACACCGTGATATGGACGCTCCAAAAGAAAATACAGAGAGTACGACTGAAAAAGAAAAGTTCACCACTGTCAATGTCCGGAACCCAGTAGAAAAACCATTCAGTCTAGAAACAGAAATTGGAAAACTTAAAATCTCCGTTCCCCTCTCAGAACTGGCTAAGCATGATGTATATAGACAACAAATTCAAAAATCACTTCAATTGCCGGAAGTTAGGGATGATGTAAACATTCTAGATGATACCCCTGAACTACTGTTCGAGCCGGAGGTTGACGGAAAAACAACATACGGACCTGTTCCACCTTTCTATGTCAGCCTACACATACACGATAAGATACTGCACAATGCTATGTTTGACTCAGGCGCCTCACATAACCTCATGCCCAAAGCTGTAATGGAAAAGTTGAATCTCGATGTCACTCGACCCTATAAAGATCTGTATTCGTTTGATTCAAATCAGGTCAAATGTCTAGGCCTAATCAAAGACCTTTGTGTATCCCTAGTCCAATTTCCCAACAAGACAATCTTAATGGACGTAGTAGTTGCTGACATCCCCACAAAGTATGGCATGCTGCTATCCAGATCATGGGGAGAAAAATTGCAAGGATCCCTTCAACTCGACCTCTCTTACGCCACCATATCTGTCTTTGTGCAACCAAAGAGAATTTATAGGGAGACATTAATGAAGTATGTGGTAAGTAGTGAGGAGAAACCCCAAAATTTTCCAATATACTCAATCCATTCTGATATGGATTCTTTTATTTTGTTTAATGATAATACAAGCCCTCCAACTCCTGACAAGCCGTTATCCCTGGAGCAAGGAAACAATGCCAATAAGAGATCAGTTCCCAATACGCATGAAATTGTCTCAACAGCCAGGGCAACCAGCACAGGACAGGAAGAAAACCCTGAAACAGAAGTCACCAGCTCATCCGCTCCGCATACCACTCGAATCCCCAATACACACCTTGGATGAGAAGCCACATGGTATTTAGAATTTGATGGTGCAGTTAACAAGTTAGGAGCAGGGGCTGGAGTGTGGATTTACAATACTCACGAGAATCATGCACAAGGCCATGCCTATAGACTCAATTTTAGATGTACAAACAATATGGCGGAGTATGAAGCCTTCTCTTAGGTCTCAAGCTGCTCAAAAACTGGGAGCTACCAACCATTTCCAATCCTAAGGTGATCGGACCCTCAATCATAACAACAGATAAAGGGCAACTTCGTCGCTAATGATAGTAGAATGAGAGCTTACAGAGCCGCTGCCAGTGAATTGCTTAGCGCCTTCAGTGATTTTGAGCTGGCCAAAATTGCACGAGATCATAATATTCATGCCCATAGCCTAGCTACCTTTGCTAGCACATGTAGGCTTCCCTTTGGACCAAGTCACCACTTCACTGCAGAAATAAAACTCAGACCGTCAATCCCTAATAATGTCGAGAATTGGCAGGTATTCCAAGATGATGCCCAGATTAACAATTTTTTGACTCTCGAGGATGAATTTTCTAGCACAAACATTGACATGGATGCTATAGCCGAATCACAACAGTTAGCAGAAGAAAATCGCCTGACCCTAACAGCTACCACGGCTAAACAAATACTAAGCCCAACTATTTTTGACGGTACGAACATAGGGCAACTGAAACAGTTTTGTTCACCTAAGGCAGCCGAAGTAAAAGACGAGTTTATTGACCTAAAAGGAAATGTTCTGCCTGCCGGCCTTACTCCATTAGAAGACATGTTTGATGACAACGATGTGGCCAGAAAACCAAAGATGGAACCTTTGAATGCCGCCATAGAAGAATACAACATAGGAACAACAGAACATCCCAGAATGATTAAACTATCCAAAAATCTGCCTCCTGACCAAAAGCCGAAATATGTGGATTTGTTCAAAGAATTTCAAGATGTATTTGCCTGGAGTTATGAGGACTTAAAGTCCTATGACACTTCAGTAATCCAGCATACCATTCCCCTAAAACCAAATCAGAGACCGTTCAAACAGAAACTCCGAAGAATCAACCCCATGCTTCTTCCTTTGATTGAAAAAGAAATAAAAAGAATGTTTGAAGCAGGTATTATTGCACCCATCAGATTCTCTGAATGGGTGTCTAACTTAGTTCCCACTAGAAAGAAAACAGGAGAGATAAGACTGTGTGTAGATTTGAGAAATCTAAACCAAGTCTTTCTAAAAGACCACTACCCATTACCCAAAATGGACCATATCTTGCAAAGAGTAGTGGGTTCCTCTAGGATCTCTCTACTAGATGGATTCTCAGGATTTAACCAAATCCTTGTTCACCCAGACGATCAGGACAAAACATCTTTTACCACACCCTGGGGAACGTTCAAGTATGTTAAAATGCCTTTTGGGCTGAAAAATGCCGGCGCTACCTTTCAAAGGGCAATGGATATTGCGTTCGCTAAGGAGATACACAATTTCCTTGTGGTTTACTTGGATGACCTGACCCCATTTTCCAAATCTGACCTACAACACCTTAAGCACTTAAGGCAAATTTTCATCACATGTAGGAAATACGGCATTTCCTTGAACCCTAAGAAGTCTCTGTTTGCCCTGGAGGAAGGCAGGCTATTAGGGCATATAATATCAAAAGATGGGATCAGAATCGACCCAGAAAGAATTCAGGCTATCCTCCAAATCCCTTACCCAAGAAACACAAAAGAATTACAAGCATTCCTCGGAAAAATCAACTTCCTGAGGAGATTTATCCCCAATTTAGCCGAGCTAATAAGGCTATTGAGCAACATGCTGAGAAAGGACACCAAGGTGAGATGGTCTCTTGAAGCCAAGCAAGCTTTCGAGAGTATAAAAACTGCCCTGACTCAAACACCTGTCCTCACCAGTCCTCAATTTGACAGAGACTTTATTATTTTTTCTTTCGCATCAGAACATACCATAGCTGCAGTCCCTCTGCAAAAAGATGATCAGGGCAACGAGAAACCAATTGCTTTCTTCAGCCGAGCTTTGAGAGACGTACCCCTAAAATTTCAGATCATGGAAAAGCAAGCCTACGCCCTGGCCAAAGACATCAAAGACTTCATAATTTACATCCTCTACTCCCATGTGATCACATATGTCCCTAATGTTGTTGTAAAGGATATACTAACTCAAGAAGGATTGGAAGGCAGAAGAGGCAAATGGATTGCTAGTATCCTTGAATACAACATTGAGATAAAGCCCACCAAGCTCGTAAAAGGACAAGGGCTAGCCAAGCTAATGGCTGAAACAAACTTCCAAGCATTAGACATTAATCAGCTGGATGATGAAGCGGAGCTGGCGACTCCACAGATCAGTGATACCTTCACATAGTCCCCTTGGTATTCTGATATTTGCTTTGTATTGTTAAACCTGTGCGCTCCCCCAGGATTGTCCAGAACTAAGAAAAGATTTTTAAGGATGAAATCATCAAATTTCTGTGTCATAGATGGTGCTTTGTTTTGGAAAAATTATGAAGGTATTTTTCTTAAATGTTTAACTATAGATGAAACTAACAGTGTCATGAAAGAATTTCATGCAGGTGACTGCGGAGGACACTTATATTGGAAATCCACGGCAGACAAGATCTTACGAGCTGGTTATTACTGGCCTTCTCTATTTGCAGATGTGAAGAAATTTACCTCCTCATGCCACAAATGCCAAATCTTTGAAGGAAAAAGAAAGTTATTGCCTCTGCCCCTAAATCCCATTTCGACCGAGAAACCTTTTCAACAATGGGGTATTGACTTCATTGGAGAAATCCATCCCTCTTCCTCAGGCCAACACAAATGGATTCTAACAGTCACATATTATTTTACCAAATGGATTGAAGTCATCTCGTGTAGACAAGCCAGTGACTCCACCATTATCCAATTCCTTGAGAGAAACATCCTTTCTAGATTTGGCTGCCCGGAGAAAATCATTACCGACAACGTTGCTGCTTTCAAATCTAAAAATATCGTTAATTTCTGCCACAAATACCATATTACCTTGGGCCACTCCATAGCTTATTACCCGCAAGGTAATGGCTTGGCCGAGTCTTCCAACAAAAGCCTCATCAATATCATAAAGAAGATGCTAGAAGAAAACAAAAAGAACTGGCACAAAAAGCTCACCTATGCCCTATGGGCAGACTGATTGTCCACCAAAAAATCCATCGGGATGAGCCCCTATGAACTTGTATATGGCATGGAAGCCAAGTTTCCTTCATCCCTGGGCATACCTACTATCAAAATGTTGCAAGAAATTCAGGCTGAACCAAATGACATGCAAAGAAGAGTTAATCAGACCATTCACCTTCAGCAAACCAGGGAACAAGTTTTCAATAGAGCTCAGGGTCTACAAGAAAAACTCAAGAAAATGTTTGTTAAGAGGACTAAAGCAGAGGATTTCTGGGTGGGCAGCAAAGTTCTAAGATGGGATGCAAGAAGAGAAGACAAGGGCAAACATGCAAAATTTTATTTTTTGTGGAAAGGTCCATACATTATCAGCGCTGTGCAAGGCAATAACACCTACTTTCTCAAATCTCTTGATAACAACACAGCGGAATAGGGCCCGATCAATGGCCGGATGTTGAAGCACTACAATGATCCTCCTGCTTGAAAAGGGCAGATGGTAGTTGGTTTGTACATAGTTGTATATATCAGTTTTTGTCCTTTTAGAGTTTATAATACTGAAGCACGCGGAAGAAAGCAGGCGGCACTTTACAGTTTAACAGCAAGAAACTAAAGACCAAGGCATTCTGACCTGCTGTTCTTGACTTCTCACAAGGAGAAGCCATTCCCAAGTGGAGCCACTGTTAGCTTCCTACCGCAGCAAGCTACTCATATTTCATGATTGAAATTTTACAGGCCAAATATGTCATACTTTGCATGCTGCAATGCTCCATATTTGCTTAACAGTCTCCAAGAGAATAAGGCTACTTCAAATTCATTTAATTGCCTTCCAAATTTTGTAAAGTTATCACGGTATCGTCATTTTTCAGTTAAAGGGAATACCAAACAGCCTAATCTTGGCCTCCCGAGGTTTAAATTTCCTGTTTTAGAATATAGAGAATGTAAATCTGTCCAAACAGCTTAATCTTGGCAGATTCTTAGATAGCTAGAGAAGCAGAGGAGCCCAACAGCTTAATCTGGGCCCTGGAAGAAATAAGGGTAGTATGTATATAGGAAAGCATCAAAAGAAAAATGAATGATGGGTTTGCAAGTCTAAGTGCACCCCAAACAAAAGAAGAAAAATGTTAGGTAAGTAGGCTGGGTAGGTAGTTCTGAGGTTGCTGAATCCTAATTGCTGACCAATTCCAGATTTTCAGGTGTCATATCATTCAGGACACAATCAGCAAGAATTTGTATGCAAGAATCTCAAAAGAGGTATAGCTAATTCCCCTTCTCTGTTTCCCCCAATCATTAACTAACTTCCCCAAAAGAGGTCAAGATCTGCTTGACACCTCTTAAGTTCCATCATTTTCATAATGCTAGTTTGGGTAAAGATCTGCTTTACTCAAAGTTGTTCCGTACTTTCTCTAAAGCACGGTTCTACCCCCTTGTAACAGCCTAAGGTCTCCTGAACTTAGCGCTTTCTTACCACCTCCATATTAACCACTAACATTATTATTTAGCTCCCTATTCTTCCCGTCCCCTTATTAATATTAAGTAAAATCCCCCTACATAATATCCCTCCCCCTGGTTGAAAAATAACCATAGGCACTCCCGGGAATTGCTCAGTTTATCTGAAGCTTAGCAAGAACCCTTGACCTCCAAACCATCTCCCAGATACAATAGACTCCTTCCAAAGTATGAAATCCCTCTGAGATAATCGGACCCCTCTCGAAACCTCGAAATGCCCTTCGCACCCACCCACTTGCTCTTCTTTGCCCAAAGCTTACACTCCGCAGAACCTTAAAGCCAGATCGC
>APFE031094625.1:4384-17910 GCA_000404065.3 Pinus taeda | reverse complement strand
CAGATAACCAGATCCACAATAACAGTAAACTAAACCCAGAACACCTTATCAACAAAAAATCAGTCAACAAAAGATCTTAAGAAAGATACGCAATTTCCTTTTCTCTGGCCTGCATCGCTACGCACTTCACCTTCTGTGGCACCGCGCAACTCTGCAGTTGCCCCTTCTGTGGCGCCTCTGCACTGCACCTTCGGTGGTGCCTCTGTGGCGTCTCTTATGGCACCTCTACACTGCGCCTTCTGTGGCACCTCTGTGGCATCTCCGCACTACGCCTTTTGTGGCGCCTCTGTAGCATCTCCGCACTGTGCCTTCTGTGGCATCTCCGCACTGCGCCTTCTGTGGCGCCTCTGTGTCGTCTCTACACTGCGCCTTCTGTGGCGCCTCTGTGGCGTCTCCTGTGGTGCCTCCGCACTGTGCCTTCTGTGGCACCTCTGTGGCGTCTCCGCACTGCGCCTTCTGTGGCGTCTCTGTGGCGTCTCCTGTGGCGCCTCCGCACTGCGCCTTCTATGGCGCCTCTGTTGCATCTCCGCACTGCACCTTCTGTGGCGCCTCTATGGCGTCTCCGCACTGCACCTTCTATGGTGCCTCTGTGGCGTCTCCGCACTGCGCCTTCTATGGTGCCTCTGTGGCGTCTCCGCACTGCGCCTTCTGTGGCGTCTCTGTGGCATCTCCTGTGGCGCCTCCGCACTACGCCTTCTGTGGCGCCTCTGTGGCATCTCCGCACTGCGCCTTCTATGGCGCCTATGTGGCGTCTCCACAGTGAGCCTTCTGTGGTGCCTCTGTGGCGTCTCCACACTGCGCCTTCTGTGGCGTCTCCACACTGCACCTTCTGTGGCGCCTTTGTGGTGTCTCCGCACTGCGCCTTCTGTGGCGCCTCTGTAGTGTCTCCTGTGGTGCCTCCGCACTTCCGCAGCGGTAGCGCTCGAGAGATCACCCTTCACAGATTCGCTTTCCACTTCACTTTCATATAGATCGAGCTTTTGAAACAATAACCCAATATTTCAGATCTTAAGATATTCAACCCAAAAGCATACCCAAGCCAAATGATGTCCTTTGCTTTATATAGGCAAGCTCTTCCTCAAATCATGGACCAATACCACGGGCCAAAACCATAGGATCAAAAACTGTGGGACTAATACCATGAACCAACCATGAAAATGCATGAACTTTTCTCCACATGAAATAAACTTTTCTCTGCATAAAATTCCGTGAACTTTTCTCTACATGAAATAAACTTTTCTTTGCATAAAATTCTGTGAACTTTTCTCTACATGAAGTAAACTTTTCTCTGCATAAAATTCCGTGAACTTGAAAATAACTTTGCTGCACTATAATTTATCATCTGAGTGATTTTCCATCAAGGACAACACTTGTCTCAGGTATGGATTAGTTGAGGGCCAATAAAGGATCTTTGGGTTGTGAACTTGGATCCATGTTCTTTTCGAGGTTGGTTATTGGTGCAACTTTAGGAGTTGATGTCATTGAAGCTAGTGCTCCTTTTGACCAATGAATCATCCATATGTAAATAAAAGTTTTGGTATTTCTTCAAAAAACTTGTGGCTTGTTCTATTCATAGATTGTTAACTAAATCCAATGTGACACATAAACTGGTATTTGTAAGTGCATAAATTGTTTATATTGTTGGAGAAAACAAGGCCAAATCATGTTATTAAGCTTTGCAGTATTTTCTTTCCTAATGATTGATGGACTATTACCGACACTTATGTCACTAAATGGTGTATGGAATTATTATTTGGCAATGGTTTGGTTTAAGTCATGGATTTATTAAATCTACATGTTATACTTGTGGCCTTAATGTGAAATATAAATCACTTTTGTAAAAGTCACTGCTATAACAAATGACAAATGAAATATGGAGATCCAAGACAATCATAAAATCAAAGATGTTGAAAACAGAGAGAAAGACATTAATTATGTGCATCATTCCAAAGGAAGAAGAAGGTATATGTGTATGTTTTATTGTCTAGGTGATGATTTGTAGTCTTGCATGGGTAATGGAATAATCATTTGTAAAGTCTACATGTTAATGTCAATTGTTGTTGGAAGGGGGTTCTAGGGATGTGTTATGATACATCTAGATAGAGTATTTAGTGGATGTTTCACTGTAAGTCCTCATTGATAGGTGAATAGAGAATGTAATATTGGCATGGATGCATCTCATATCCAAATCATTTTTCTATAGAACTAGCATCCATCGTAGTTAGGTACCTAGGTAGCCTAGTATATGGAAGTATGGATATAGGATGGAAATTTATTCAATATTCATGGTAAAGTTGTTATTAAGCCATGGAGAATAAGGGCTTCTAATTCAATCTAAGGTACTAGTGGTAATCAAGGATCCACCTTCTTAACCAATATATTGTGATGTTCATTCATAAAGGGAGTTTTAAAATTATGAAAAATAGAGTCCATATATTGTAGGTGATTGTGGGAGAAGATATAAGGTAGGAGTATTATAGGTATTGGGGAGAATAAAATGGGTATTTAGTAAATGTAGGGATATCTATTAAAAATATGGGTTATTTTTATTGGAAATGTGTAGTTGGAAGGGGGTTTTAACATAAGATTTTTGAGATATTTTTGTTAATATTGAGTAAGATTTGAGATATTCTTTAATATGTCATGATCACAAGCACTATGACACAAGTTGATTGAGTGGATACTCCATGCCAATGGTGCAATTGGTTATTAACTAGAACATGTTCAACATAATAGTTATATTAGTTAATGGATGAGCATGGACACTATTTGCTTTAAGATGGAAGTGAATTGTATTGTTCTCTGTGGAAAATTCAATGATTGATTACACATTGAATTTTGAAGTGGAATGGTGAGATTGCATAAGAAGGGAGAAAGATATTGTCCTAGATACTGCAAATAGTCTTTATGGAGCTCCGTCCAAGGAAAATAAATGATAGTTTTGTGGAAGTCATGTAGTATTAGGGAGGTTGGACGACTGCGGAAAAATGAAAGCAAATTTTTATAAGTTGTGTTGAAAGAAAATAGACTTGACAATATTGAATTACGAGTCACACATTGTATTTATAGCAAATCTATAATGTAATGTTTTAATTTATGAGTCCTAGTGAAGTTTTAAGGTTGTACCTAGTATCTCAATGAAATGGAGTATGAATGTACTTGTATCTATGAATATAACATGTGAAGGGCATATGTTTGTAAGACAGAGATAGGAATGCTTACCATTTTTTGATGTGTACTTGATGATCTAGATAACTTGTATAGTTTAGTGCAATAATCTTTGTTATGCAATTCTTTAATACTTAGAGAAGTGGGCAATGTGTTGGATATGTGCTTTATGGGTTGACCATACTATTAATTGTATACCATTTTATAGAGTTATTACACTTGGAGTGGACCATATTAATTGTAAGCTATAGGAGGTGAAGTTTTAAATTCATGGGGAGTTCATCAAGAAGTTGGATGAAGCGTGTACATGAAGGACATCCTAGTGAACTAACAAATCCATGGCTTGTTACCCATGTATTCTAGTGTATGGTTGTTCCTTTATATAAATGTCAATAGTTTAGTGATGTCTACATGATCAAGGTATGAGATGAAAGTAGTGGGATGTACTAAATACGTAATTTTCTTATGAGGAGGTTCATGGTGAAGCATTTGGTTCAAAGGAGAATATGTTGAACATGACAGCTGTTGGAGACTAAGACAAATAGTCATTAAGCCGCAATGTTGGAATATGTAACTCCTACTTATATTATGCCTAATCATGTTTGTGAATTATTACAATTATTGGTCATTATTTAGACTTCATTTTTATAAGAAGAAGTTATTCCTAGTATTTAAGAGGTGGTTAGATGGATTTGGTTTGAGATGTTCTCCAACTTGTTAGCTTCCTAGTTTGGTGTATGGTTGATATTCACTCAACCCATAAATTTTGAGATGAAATTAATTATGTTGTAAGGCATTCCCTCTGAGAAAAACTCCCCTCCCATGCCACCTGTGTTATCTTGGGCCATTGATTTTGGTGTTAGGTGATTGAAGTATTGTTTTCCATAGGATTGAAAATCGGTATTAGTCAGTTAGAATGTGTAACATGATTATTAATGAGGCTCATCAATAGGTAAAACATAAGGGTCATAATTGCATCGTCTAGACTTAGGACTATCTCTTTCTCACATTTACTTACAATTTTTGTTATATTATGCTTAGTGAGAGGGGTAAAAGATTTTTTTCTATGTCATGTGGCCTACTATGGTTTAAATGAAGGAAATGGAGCATTTTTTAGATGATTTCAATGCAAGAGCTCATAGTAGACAATAGGGAGAGATTATAGGAGGTTTTCCACCTCTTTAACTCCCTCGATCAGCTAAAATGACCTCACTCTCTCATCAGCTCGAGGTCGTTGATAGCCAAGTAGGACAAGGTCATTGGCAGCTAGGCAAGTGCAGTTAAGGAAGATCAAGATCCACCCTTCTAGAGTTTTGGGAGAAACATTCCTACTTTCTAAGGAGATGTTAGTAGCTACCCTATTGTATAAATAAACATGCCAAAGATCTCATTAGGATTTGAACTTTGTTTACATATAGGAAGTTATTTAGCTTAATCACTTAATACTATTATTTTTTACTGGCTGTGTGATGTATTTGACATTAATGCAATGATAATGATAAGTTTCTTATTGGTTAATCACTGAGTTAGTTCTAGAGGGTTGAGGATCGTGGGTTTGGGCCCAATCCAAGTGGCTTAGGTACCTCTTCTTTATTGTTATTTCTTTTTAGCTTAGAATGTTTATTAGTTTTTTGCATTTCATTAGAACATAAACCCTCAAAAATATTGTGATTGCAACCTCTATCTCATCTCTCTCATGGGAGCATTAATGGAAGAATCTACAATCACAGTCCAAAAATGATATGTTTATGATTTCTTAGAAGAATGTATATATTAATCATCTTGGTTTGCATGTGTTTATTGTATCTTAGGAGTCAATTTATTAACTAGATCATATTTTTTGGCATAGATTAGATGGTATTTAAATTCAACACATCTTTTCCACTATTAGTTGTTTCATTTTTTCAATGATAAAAGAGTATGTGCATGTGATGCTGTAGGGTTGTTTGGATCTGCAAGTTAGGGGATGTCACCATCTCCATTCTAGACTTCTTTACCTTCTTTGATGAATCCAAATTCTATTCTTGAGCTCATTTCCTAAGGTCATCGTGAGCAGCTCTCCTAGTTCAAAACAGGCCTTCCTAAGGTGTTGATCTTGGTTATGGGTTTTGTCCACCTTTCATCCATCTACCATAACCTCCATCCACCTTACCATCCCTTGAACTCACCATTCCTACCTCCTAAACCTTCTTGACAGCCTTCATGTAGCATAATAGACCTTCTTGTAGCAACACAAGGCACCTGTAGCATCCTCCTATAACATGCATGTAACATCATGTTTCACCATCTATTTTGACTTGTGATGCAATTCTGACTTAATTTAGAAGTAGGTTGACCCCCAGTTGTGAATCCGTGATCAAGGGCAGTGCATAGGCCTTTCCAACCATCCTTTTCCTTCGCTGTAAAATATAATAGCATTATTTTCTTTATCACATGCTTAGCACAAATAGAACATTGATTTATATGTAAGTGTGATCTAGATAGATGATGCATGAAATCTTGATTTATGATTTGGTAGGCTAGATTCATGTCTGCAAGTGGATTTGGTGGCTAGATGGTTGATTGCAAGATAGTGTAGTTCTGTTTCTTCAAGTAGTGTAGCTCTTGTATTTTCATGAATTGATTAAGTAGCATTTACAAGTTCAGGTCTAAAAACAATTTTCCTTTTTTTTCATTAGAGATGGCTTCTAGATTTCACCTTCATTAGTTAGTTCCCTTATGATTTAGTAGAAAGAATGGTCTTGGAGCACTTTTGATCAAATGTCCTAGTTGAGGGTGGCATGAGTAGAATCCCATCTACTTTGTATATAGCACTATCACCTCAAAGTTCGTATGAACCCCAAGTTGATAAATAGAGCTAAGGAGCCCTTGGGAGTCCCAGCACTCTTGGTGCAATACCAGGGCTCACCAATTTTGTCATACAATATTAAAGTGAGCCTTGTCCCCTTAGAAAATTTTGTGACCTTTGGTACATGAAAAATTTCAAGAGCCTCCCAGTTCCCCATATGTTGATGCACATGTTTTATTTTTATCTTCCAGTGTGAAGCAATAGTAAGAAGTTGAGATTTGTTGGGCCAACTGGTTGTTAAACTTGCGATCATTAAGTATCTCTGGGTGGGTGCGTAATTTGAGAGATTTGATGTCTTTAAAGCTCCCATATTACAGTGTATTGTGTGGGAGTAGTGTACGAGTGATCCAGGTGGTTCCAGAAACGCTCAAGATTCAGAAGTGGCTTTGGAAAAAATAAAAAATAAAAGTCATTGGATTAAAGTGGAACTAGATTCTTTTTTTTGCTAAAGCAAGAGTCGTACCTTCGTTATCATTAAATCAGAAAAATATTTACATAGAATACAACCATCCACATGGAGACATGGATCCTGATAAAAACCTACTTTCTAGATAACCAAGGGTCATGAGTTAAGTGTGAATACTCTGACCCTTACCCACAAAACTGCACCACCCTAAATGGAAAAAAGTACCAAGGACACAAAATCAACCCGTCAAATCTGAAAAGGGGGAGGAAGTCGTTAATCTCCATCATCTGAACTCCTACCTCCAACCAACAGTAGAGGAGGACCTTGCTGAGCTAAGACTCCCGCCAAATAACAGTTTGAACCCACCAGTAAGCGCTCATATTCTTGACCGTCGATCCTCCCAACTTGATACAACGGTAGAGGATAATTATGCACCGCCTAGAAGTCCACCTTTTAAACTTATGGCCCCACTGATAAGCTCGATGAATCATAGTTGTAGATCTGCTGAGCAAGATCCTACAGCCTAGGATCATATCACACCAATCAAAAGAACTACTGGTTAACATGCGATAAGGGCGGAAAACAAAACCACCCATCGGGCACGTGTCACCTGAAGAGTGTGATCGCACCCAAATTTTAAAAACCACTTCCCACCTGAGAGGCCCTCGATACATCGGAAACCACTCAGCTGACAAATTTGCGTCCTTAGACAACGTACTAGGAATTTTCTAGTCGCCATTGGATCCCGGATTCCGAGAACTACCACTTTCTCCTTTGCAACCATAAGTTAGCCTAAGCGGCGTACTACCCCTTCCCTCCAACCAACTACTCTGGTAGCAGAATCCTCTGAGCAATGTAAGAAAATATGAGAAAAGGAAAAACTTACACCTCATAATTAAACCAAATTGTTGGACAGAGCTTCCATAGTTTTGGTGCGGTACACCATCCTATCCTCGCTTGCTTGGGTATCGCACTGACCTATGAGACTATCCTGAGGCAACCTATGCCCACCCATCGCAACCCTATTCATGGTACAATTCACTCCTTGATTAGCCAGTAAATCAACAAGTTTGTTGGCTTGCCTTCGCACATGGTTAAAGCTAACCGTGCGTAGACCTCTGAGGTGGAGCTAGATCCTTTGAAAGACCTGGATCAATCTCCAGTGTTTTGAGACCTTCTCCGGCTCCAAGCCCCAACTAATTTTTTTGATTGTGTTGATAATTAACTGAGAGTCAACTTCGATAATCACATTCTACCAGTTATCCTGCACTAGGAGTTCTAAGCACTGCTCCATAGCCATGGATTCTGCCATGTTATTTGTAGCTCTACCTAAATGTCCATGGAATATGGAAAGGATATTATCAGTATCATCCCTTAACACCCCTCCAAAGCCCGCATTGCCTGAGTTTCCTTTTGATGCCCCATATATGTTATATTTCATAAAGCCCAAAGGGGGAGGATTCCAGAATTCCTTCTTAGAATCTATAACCATAACTTTTCTATTCATGCCATGTGACATAAGCCCTTGCATTCCCAATAGTCCCGGAATCCTTATTTTAGAATCTGAAGGTGGATTTTTAGGGGTATTTCGCACTACGGTACCAACCGTCTCTTTAAGTTGAATCAAGATCTGCTTCAAAAGACATTGGAGGGATCTTTTTTAATTTTTGAAAATTCTCTTGTTCCTTTCTTTCCAGACATTTCAAATAATGAAGCTAGGTGTAAGAGCCCAAGCTGAGCCAAGAATTTCATTATATGAATAATTACACCTCCACTTGGTTAGGGTGTTGATGATACACCCTCTATCCCTGTCGCTCTTTTGGAAGATGTTAGCAAAAGAATCCCACAAACTAGAGGTGAAGATACAATTATTGAGGAGGTGTTCCATGGTTTCTTCTTGGGCTTCACAGAGCTGACATATGGAAGGCCCTAGAAAAATCCTTTTCTTTATGTTATCCCAAGTCAAAATTCTCTTATGATAAATAAGCCACATGGAGAGTTTAATCTTCATCCAACCTTGATGCCTCCACAAATTCTACCATATTCTATCCGGAGCAAGAGAGTCCATCTCAAGGAGTTTGTGTTTTGCCTCGTTAAGATTAAGGGTACCCTCATTATTGTTGCCCCACCTCAATTGGTCATGCCCCCCTGTCACTAAATCTTCCTTTGTTCCAATATCTGCATGAGAGCCTCAGCTTTGGTTTTCAAGGGGTTATCTTCCCTGTAAATCATGTTCCTCCACTTTCTCCATTTACTTGCAATATTGTTTTGGTCCCAAAAATCTTTGACCTGTGATAAACCTATAATATCTGTTACTATCTTGAGGTCCAGAAATTCCTCTTTGAGCAATATTGGTTCTTGTTGCCATTTATCTTCCCAAAAAAGTGCCAGATCCCCCTCTCTGATTTCCCAGAAGCTATTCTTTGAACTAAGCCTCTGTTCTCTCAGGCCTTATTCCAGATGTATGAGCCATTTATATTTCCAGACATCCTTATATGATCGTTATTATCCCAAGTGCTGGCATATTTTTCTATCCAGATACTAGCCCACTAGGCCTTTGGTTCTTTGATCCATCTCCACCATAACTTAGCTCATAAGGCCCTGCTTAGAACCTCTGGATCATCCAAACCCAGACCTCCTTGATTTTTGGGTTTTCAAATCTTTTCCCAAGCAACTAAGGCCCATTTCCTTTTTTTCTCCCCCTTACCCTAGAGGAAGTCTATTTGAATGGTTCTGAATTGTTGTAAGACTCCTTTTGGAGCAGGGAGTGTTGAAAGCATGAAAACTGGGATAGATTGGAGAACAACCTTTGTAAGCACCAATCTTCCAGCCAAGTTTAAAGATCTAATGGTCCAATTCCTAATTTTATCCTGCATATTATTAATCACTGGTTCCCATATACTCTTATGAAGGGGTTTAGTAGTAAGAGGGACTCCCAAATATTTCGAAGGAAGGGAAACTCTTTGAAAGCCTAGAATTCTGCAGATATTCCTTTGAATAGCAATATTGGTATTAAAGAAAAAGATATTGGATTTGAAAATATTAACCTCCATACCTGTGGCCAAACCAAAGTCAATTAGAAGTTGTTTGTGTGCCAAAGCTTCTTTGAACATAGGAACTCCCTGCAACATGGTATCATCCACAAATTGTTGATGAGTCAAAGTCTATCCATTCTCAGAAAGTTGTAGACCCTTGATTTTGCCTTCTGCTTTTGCCTGCTTAATCGATCTACCAAGTCCTGCCATCATGAGTATAAAGAGAAAGGGAGATAGAGGATCTCCCTACCTGAGGCCTCTTGAGGGAATAAAGATCTCGGAGGGAGAGCCATTTACCAAAATTAAAAAGCTAGAAGAAGTTACCAAAGCCATGACCCATCTAACCCAATTATGATCAAACCCAAAAGCAATAACAACCCTCCTAATATAGGTCTAGTTCAACTTATCATAGGCTTTAGCTAGGTCCAATTGCATGATCATTCTAGCCTTCCAGTTGTTAGTCAGTGAGTGCCCCATCTCCTGTGCTTGAATGATGTTATTGAGAATTTGTCTACCTTCCACATAACCAGATTGCTCCCCAGAAACCAGAGTGGGGAGAAGAGGTTTGAGTCTGTTAGTTACAACCTCGGATATAATCTTATAAACCACATTGCACAATGCTATGGGTCTAAACTTATCAGGAGTTATGTCATTATCCTGTTTAGGGATCAGTGAAATGAAGGAAGTGTTGAGTGCCTTCAGAATAGTTCTATTCCTCCTGGAATCTTCTACTACATTCAAAATATCTTGTTTAACAATATTCTAGCAGGCTTTAAAGAAATCCAGATTAAAACCATCAAGACCTGATGCTTTACCATTCTACATTTCCTTGAGGACTTCACTAATTTCCTCTTCAGTTACTGGCCTATTGAGATTGAAATTATCCTCTCTAGACACAAGTCTTGGTATATGTCTTGTTAGATCCTTAATGAAAGGCTCTCTGTTTGAAATAGTTTCCTTTGCAATCCCACGAAAGTGTTGAACTAATATAGCTTATATTTCTTCATGGATACTGAGTAGTTTTCCTTCCTCATCCTTAATCGATGAGATTCTATTATGGGCTTAGCTTGCCAAGGTTGATCTGTGGAAAAATGTGGTATTTCGTTCCCCTTCGTTTGACCATTGCACTCTAGATTTTTGTCTCCAAAATATTTCCTCTTGTTTACATAAATTCTCCCACTCGTGCTGAAGTTTGGTGGCTCTGCCATTGTTGACTTTATCAAAGCCAACCTTGATAAGGGATTGGTTGAGTATCTGCAGTTTGTTTTCAACAACTTTTTTTCCTTCAAAAATATTGCCAAATTATTTCTTATTCCACTCTTTTAGCCTGAGATTGATATGTTTTAGTCTTTTGTGAAGAAGGAACATGCTTGTACCCTGAATATGTAGATCTTCAGACCACCAACTTGAAATGTTGTTGATAAAATCTAGATGGGTGAGCCAAACATTCCCAAATCTAAAAGGTCTATTCCTGAGAGTACCAATGCCCCTGATCTCTAGTTGAATTAGCCAGTGATCAGATCCTCCAAAGGGCAGAATCCTTGCTTCCATTCCATTATCATTGAGTATAAGGTCCTCTGATATGGTAAATCTGTCTAGCTTTGAGGCTATCAGAGACCCTCCTCCTCTTCTATTGTTCCAAGTAAAGAGACCACTACTTGAATCAATATCAACCAGTTTCATCGTGTCCATAAAAGATTCAAAAGCTAAGGCATCTTTGGTTAGAGCTCTGGTGCCCCCTTTTCTCTCCGATAGTGATTTGATCATGTTGAAGTCCCCACAAATAATCCATGGAATCCCAACATATCTCTCTCTGAGATCCATAAGAGAATCTAGAAATCTCAAATTGCCTTCCATTCTCTGAGGGCCATAAACATTCGTTACCAGATAGATCTCCTTATCCCCCATAGGTTGAATGACCATTAATAAATAATTTATGGAAGCTTCAACATCTACTATACCAATCTTTAGGGGATTCCAAAGAGTGAGAATGCCACTTGCTATATCTTCTGCCTTTGACTTCAAGAAACTCAGAACGACTAAGCCATTTACTATGAAGTTCTTTAATTTTTTGAATCAAACATTTAGTTTCCTGGATAAATATAATATCTAGAACTTCCTATTTCATTCTATTATTAAGTAATCTTTGTTTCCTTTTACTACCTAGACCCTTGATGTTCCAAGAAGTAAAGTTCATCATTAAGTATTAGTGAAAGAGTAATTGGTTAGGTCTTTCATCTTACCCAAATCTATCATTAGCTTTCCACACTCCATCAACAGCTCATTCTGCCTTTTTTTGCCTCTTTTCTTTCCTGGGCATGGAGGTGCTAATCCTGGTGCGTTTTTTATAGATTTCACACCTTCTCTGCCATGGTTTGCTAAGTTACCTTACCTTTCCATCCCACTAGCCTGGGTTTTCGATAAATACAATTGCTGTACTCTAGAGAACTCTTCTTAAGGTAACGAATCTAACCCTCCCGTGGTTACCTGTTTCAAGAATCCTTCCAAATCTAGGTGCTCTCTGTCTAGAATCTCCTGCAGTTCATGATCCTCCATTTCCATCTTGCTCTAGGTCATTTCTTGGTCCATATCTAGTTCTACATCACTCATCATAGTCTCTTTCTGTATGTTATTGTTCTTTGGTTGGTCTTTGTCCCTCTATTCCCTTATCTACTTTTATCATCTCTTCTTCTTCCTCGAGAACTTGTAACCTATTTTGTGTAGCTTGAGGCCCTTATGCTTGGTGTTGCTTAAGTCCCCTTTTGCTTCCCTTTCCTTTGTGGCTCACTTTTTGAAAGCTTTTCGTATCTTTCATTGTGGATGTTCTGCTCTTATTCTCGATTTTACTGAGAGGGAAGTCTCTGAAAAGGTGTCCATGCTCATGACATATGCAACATCTAAAAGGAATATGTTCATAATCTACTATTTTCACCCATTCTTCATAAAAAACTTCCAAGATCAACTCATCTAGTAGAGCTCCGGAGAGATCCATTTCCGCACAGATTCGTGCAAAGGAAGTATATTTTCCTCTTCTAGTGGCTTCTGAAGCCTTGACAAAACATCCTAATTTATTACCTATGGCTATTAAACGATTCTGTTTGCCAGTAATCAAGAGGAAGGGAGTAAAGTCTTACCCAAACCAGAACTGATGTGAAAGTCTCCCACTCCGAGACACAGTTCATCATCCAGGGCCTCATATAGAGTCCAGCAGCTACATAGAAGTAGGGCCCTCCTTCGAACACTCTGTCTTTATCCTCAATATTAGTGAAGACCACTGTAAAGAATCCTTTTGACCCCATATGTAGGTCAATGCTCTGTTTTGGTTTCCAATGGTATTTAATCCATGTTTGTAAAGCTTTTACAGTGGGCCATACTCCCATGAATTTACAAATGATAGCATAAGTTCGCATGTGGTCCCTATGTGCCTGCAACATAGAATCATTCAGAACTACCCTGAGTGTAACCTCAGATTTGGGCTTACAAGGTCCTTTTTGTGCCTTAGTTTTTGCTCCCTTTTCCTTGTCATTTTCTTCCTTTTCTTTTGTGCTTTTATTTTCACAATGTTTAACTCCCTCCTACTCTTCTTCCCTACTCTCTTTCCCCTCGTCATCAAGACTTTTGACTTCTTCCATTGGCTTCTTACCACGGTTGGTAACAGCCTAATTGTAGGAGGGAGTAGAGCTCCCTCCTCCATGCCCTACCATGGAGATCAACGCTTGCAAACTTTCAATCCTAGCAGATCTTCACGCCGCTTCTCAACCCTCCCCTTCTCCTCCTTGTAATTTCTTTTCAATCTATCGAAGTGGAACTAGATTCAAATCGAAGATCTTGACACAATATTTCCAACAATGTGAACAATACCTCAATCCAAGTTTGTATGTGAAAGTTATTGTCAGTCAAAAATTTGGTCAAACTAGGCCCATTGACACCCACTAATGAGACAGCGATTTGGCTTTTACTGGCACACGGATTCTAGCATCCAATACGAGAAAATTTGATGCCTCTTTAATTTTTCCAATAACCCTTAAAATCCACCAAATGAATTTTGAATGGTTATATTAATCATATA